>VXBI01010007.1:3464802-3560391 GCA_013397375.1 Toxostoma redivivum
GCTGCCCGGCCGTGGCAGCGGGACCCCCGCATCGCCGCTTTTGTCTGGGGTTGCCGGGGTCCCGCTCACCAGCCCGGCAGCTGCACGAGTTGGTGCGAATTGCGGCTGCATTGCTAGTTTATCGAGACCGAAGCAAACTTACGGCATAGCTCTGCTCTGTCGTCCGATGGTGCGCCGTGTGTATTTTTGTGCTTCAGTTAGTAATCTGCAAACGGCTTAATGGCTCTGTAGTGCCAGAGGAATTGGTTTTCTCCATTTACTTCGGCAGGCCGAAGTGAAGCTGGTGTTCTGACTGCTTTTTTCAATGCATTGACAAGAGAGAAGAGGATTTAACTTGGCAGCCTGAACAAATGCTCTATCAAAGGTTTCCTAAGAGACAGTAGGAGTGCTGGGGTGATGAATGACCTCGGGTAGTTTTAGGGTGCTACCTATGCAAGCTTTCTTTTAAATATGAAATGGTCATTTAGGGCTCTGAATAAAACTGTGCGCATAAGAAAGGCGACAGGCTTATAAAATTTAAAAGGGCAAAAGCCCATTAATGCTGTGGCAAAGCTTTGGCTCCCAGCTCTGGTTGAGTAGTCCCAACTGCTGTGAAGTGCCAAAGCTTTTAAGGAATCTTTAGCAACAGCTTCTCTCTAGCTGTGGAACGGACCTTGGCCTTGCACACTGGAAGTTTAATGGTGCAGCCTCTCTTCCCCAGGCAGGGGAGGGAAGGCGAGGGCAGCAGGCAGGTGTGAGGGCACTGCAGATAACCTAGGGGTGAAGCAAAATCAGGACGGGAATTAAAAAAAAAGCTGTATGCTGGAATGTATGGCTAAAACAACTATTGGTGGGAGCCTGTTCAGGTTATGATACTGGGGCACTAACATGGCACAGTGGGTAACTCAAAAATATTATTAGCACCAGCAGAAAAGTTTTGCAAAGCTAAACACCTTTGGGAAAGGAATCCCTCTGACGAACATACTTGGTCGTGGATTCAGAGTTCCACTTCCTTCTCTTGACTGGGGAAAATGTACTATGGCATCAATCTTCTCTTGGCGGGGCCTGGTGCAGGTTTGTGAATGCCAGAAGACTTGCTCTGACCTTTTTCTGTTCCAAGCTGAGGATGTTGAAACACCAGCCATCAAACAAAAGAGACATTGAAAGCAAGATCTGCAATGGAGCACGTGTGACTTTGAGGCTAACTGAGTGCATTTGGTGGCCGTTTTCCTCAGAGTTTGGGGCGGGGAGGAGGAGAAGGAAAAGGTCGCTTATTTTTACAATGAGGCTATGGAAAAGCTGACTTAAAATCCCCTAAATATCCCATAGTCAAGTACTTTTTTAATCTTTTTAAGTGTTGTCTCAAAGTGCCTTGATTTCTGCTCTTTTTACATATGTATCTGTAGTTGCTACATTACAAGAGGAGGATTATTTTCCCCCATGGTTGCAAGGAGGACCAGGAATTTTGCAGAATCCACTGCATTAAAAAAATAAAGAAGTTAAAAAAATCTTTAGGATTATGTTTTAAAACAATGAAGAATTTCCTGGGATTGAATTGACAGATTATGATTTTTATCTGCACAAGATAACACTACCTCGAAAAGTGGCTGATTTCAAGATTACTCTGTAAATTGTAATTTAAATTTACTTTGGGCTTTGTTTTTACTGGGCCTTTGGGACCAGTTGATATAGGTATCTAACCTGCCAATTACATTCATGTCAACATGGACAGATGCTTTTATTGTTTGCATTGTTTACAGTTCACAATACCTTAAATAAACGTTGATCATGATTAGAAACAATAATTGAGTCTGTGGCAAAGGATCAATGAAAACGTTGTTTCAGGAAAGAAGTGAGTTGCTGTGTATAAGTACAGAGAATGTTTTGTGCTCTCTGAGATGAAATAAATCTGCGACCTTAGTATGGCATACAATTCTGTTTTTAGATAATTTTAAGAAACCGACAAAAGATAATGGATCAGTTTTTGCAACATCTGAATGATTTCTCCTGTACAAGGAGTGGAAAGGCAAAGCTCTGTAGCATAGTTCCATTCATAACTTTTCTTGGGAGTTGCTTGCCCTTTGCCCCAAATCTCTTCCACTTTTATGGGCTCCAAAGGTTTTCTGTTGGAAAAGAAAAAAAGCCAAACCAACACCCCAAACCCTCATGGAATGGCAGTTACATCACTGATACTATAGTTGGAGACAATGTTGGCTGGTTTTTAGCAACTTGATGTTTGTACTAGCAGCCTGGAAAGCCTGGTTTCTCTCCTGAAAAGGAAGAAAAATCAATTTGGGAAAGGAAAAAGAGTTGGAATTCCTTTTGCCTTCCCCAGTGTTGTTGATAGGTTTCAGAACAACAGGGATCCAGCCTTTTTCCAGTCACACAGAAGATAATGTGACTATGAGAAATGGAGGTAGTGGCTGGCCAGGAACTCGTGGTGCCTGCTGTGCTGCTCTAACAACGTGGGTGATCAAATGCTGCGGGAGGTGTGAGCTGGGGCTGTTAGGCTTTACCTGGGAAGCCTGTTTCTCATAAATAAGTAGGACTGCAGTTAATGCCTGTGGTAGCAAATTTGACCACTATGCAATTGGCTAATTTGTTCACTCCTAGTTAGACCAATTTTTGTGAAATTCTATCCTGTATTACACCAAAGCGGCAAGAATATTGCCAGAGAGTTTATGTTGGTTTATGCTTGTTCCTGTCAACTGCCTGTTGTGGGACAAGCAACACAAGCCCTCTTTATCCATTTAGGTGTGTTTTATGGGAGAACACAGTTAACAACACATCATATAGAACCACCACAGATAGACTTTCTGCTCAGATATTGTGTGTTTTCCGTACACTCAGTTCACATCTTCACTCCAAATGCATATAAGCCTTCCTGCTGATGACAATTTGAAGCTGTCAGTAGTATTAGAAATAATTTTTGCTTTAAAATGGTGTCTTCGGCTTAAAAGGTTGTTTTGCTGTATTGATTTCCTCCTCCTCCCTTCTTACTATAAAGCAGAAAATTCTTTTGTAGCAGTTTTCAATTCTTACCTTCCATTGGATTTCATGTGATCATTAACATTCAGCTTTGCTAATGTTAGAATATTTTAAAGAGAATATAGGCTGCTAGGGAAATGTCCAGGCAATGAGTTGTAATGGATCTCCACAGCTAGACTGTTGGAGGCAGTAGTGTATTATGAGAGTAGGAGATGGCCTTACACTTGTTACATGTTATTTTTGGTTCTAATAGTTTAAGATATACTGAAGTCTACATTGCCTGCAAAGATGAAGTTTCCTGGCTTCGGTACAGTGCCTCTGCCCTTCCCTTATGGAGCAGGACAGATTTCTATGGGTATTAGGTATCCAGTAAAAAAGCAAAGTTGTTCTTAGACAGACAAAATCACTTTCAACCTAATTTCTCCTGTAAGTGTCAATAGAAATTAAGTTACTCCACAGGGAATGACTCATTTTAAAAGAACTTGACCTTCTGGAGGCTCATGTAGGTGATCACTCATTCTGGAATACCTATAGTTCCCTTCAGTTGCTTATACATTTTAGTTCTGTAGCAGAGGACAGAGGAAGTAGTTTTTACTCCTGTAGTGAATGGTGTAACATCTAAGAAATCCTTTCCAGTTGGTGATGGTTGATGCATTTTTAAATAAGGTTTAGGATCTAGGATCTAAGCTTGAAAAGGGACTTCTATCCTTTACACGGATATTTCTATAGATCAAACTGGTTTGTATTTTGTCTAGTGTACTAATATTGGGGTAGTCACATACAGCCTATCACAGTAACATTCTATTAACTTAAATGTGGGAAGCATATCCCCTAGTTGGTAATCCAGGGTTTGTTTTGACTCTGTAGACCAGCTTTGACTTGATTCCCAAAGTTAAGCTGGAAGGCTCCTGGCTCAATACCAAGCAGGGGGAGGGAGGAAAAGAAATTGCTCAAAACCCATTGATATGCTACAAACCTGTGCAAATTTCATAAAAGTGTGGGTTTGTATTACCTCTACTGCTCATTGTTAGTCTATATAAGAGGTTTCTTATTAATTTTTTGTTTGCTTGTTTGTCCTGGCTTATGTCAGTGGATGGTGGAGACCTGATTTATAACTCATGTCCTCATGCTAAGACCTTCAGTCCTGTGAAGCTACCCAGGCGATCATCCGGCTGCCTGATCCATAGCCAGTTGTGTTACTCTCTCCCTGTAGGGCTATATGCCAGATTTTTGGTAGTCAGTGTTGGCTGTGGGCACAGAGGGACTCTGGTTGCTGTAAGCCTTTTTTTTTTTTTTTTTTTTTTTTTCCTAGGGAAAAGCAGCACTGCTGTGGGCCTGACTTCAGAAAGGGGAACAACTGTAACATATAGATAATACATATGTGTTGTCAGAGATAGCAGGAGAATGAAAGCCACAGAAGTGATGCATCTGATAATGTCATGCAAAACCAGTATGGAGATTGTTTGTTGTCTGTATTTGGTACTCTTCAAATCATACTTGTTCTCATCTCTTTCCCTGGTTACTGGTAAACTCTTCTGGTGATTTAGTTTAGTAGTCAGCTTGGTCCAGATAGCCTTAACTAGAGAATACTGATTGCTTGACCCAATGCACAAATGTGGGGAAACTGCATTGTTCATGTGGCAGCTCTTTGTGCTGTGAAATACTGTTTGACATCCTTGCTGATTAGGTAAAAACACGTTTGAGGAGTAAGAGAAAAAGCAATACCTTCACAACAAGTTTGTGTTGTCTTTTGGATTCACGTAGTTTTTCATTCCTTTGAGACTTCAGGGCTCTGATGACTGACTGGCTGGCACAGCGAATGGTATCTGTCTTAGAGATTTCTAGATAGTCTCATAACTAATCAGAAGGCATTATTTATTGGGACTGTGGTGACATAGATATATGACAGAATAGTAGGGGTTTCAATTGGCCATTTAGTAGCAAAAACAGTTCCCTTGATGTGTATGTGCTTGTTTCTTGGCTACATTCCTGATTGCCTCTGAGAACAGTGGAGTCTTTTAGGCTGTTCTGAAATACACACCTCTGTATCTCCATCAGTAAATTCTGCAGTGCAGGTTTCTCTTCTTGTGTTTTTGAACACCCATTCCGAAACACAGATGAACTGATCTAATACTGGTTTACTGTGTAAATAAGGGCACTATGGGATGAGGGAGAAATGCTGGACAGTGTCGAGGCCGACACTGCAGGGCAGTTGGTGCTTGTAAAGGTTTGAAATGAGATTTCCCTGGAAATTGTCTGGTCTCACACTGACAAAGGGGGTTTCAGAGTCTACCTCACCAATAGCAGACATCATCATAAGCTTGTAAGGTGTTTTTATTACTTTAATTTTGTGTGAAACTCAGACCCTTCCCTGTGCTCTTCTCTTGGACATGACTGTTGTCCAATAGCCACCTGCTAAATGGGCATTCTCTAGCTCAAAGGTTACCATCTGCTCTTGGTTATTTTAGAGGTGTGAGAGCGTGATTCATGAAGGGAAAAAATCCACCACAAGAGAGTTCAATGACGGGGAGGAGAGGCTTGAGCCTGAGTTGCAAGACCTCCATCCCTCCAACTACAGGCACTTTCTTGAGGAAATGAGAAATTCATCAACTGCTGTCCTGCTGGGTCTGTGCCCAGTTTGAACAGCACTTCTGTTTGTGCAGCCCACAGGTGGGACGCCCCCATAGATAATGTGAAAATAAGAAATACCTTACATATCATTGCTTTCACATAAGCCTTAGTTTTCCTTTGTATTACACATCTCTAAGATATTGACTATTGTAAATGACAAAAAGAAGCCTCATGAACATGAAAATTTTCTTAGAAAAGGCATTTGTTTAAAATACATTGCAAAATGCAAGTTCCTGCAGCTAAACTATTTTGACAATAAGCACTGGTACACTTCAGTTTTAAAACTATGATATATTTTTAGGTGTGGAAGGAGTGGAAGACCCATTTGATTATCTCCCCTGTCCTGCCAAACTGCACCAATCCTACTTCCCCCTAAAAAAAAGAAAAAAAGAGAAAATGCTTTAAAAAGCAGTTTTAGAGACTTCATTGACAGTGAATTCTTGGAAGAGCAGTTTGTTTGTACATCTACCCACAGATGAAAGAGAAAAGAGCTTATTATCTCGCAGGTTTGCAGGGGAAAAGAGGAATGATATGGTTGTCAGGCAATCTATCCAGTCTCTTAGTGTCTTTCTTGTAAATTCTGTGTTTGTTTAATGCTTATAACTCTTTTCCCAGCAGTGGGATCACAGAAAAGTTAACTTCTTTACAGCTGTTACATACATAGCTTATGCTTAGGTCTCCCTTACAGCAACCCAAGGCTTTCCCCAAGACTTTTCAAGTAAAGCTTCCCTTCTCCACTTAGCACAGGTTGATGCACTTTACAGTTAAACTTATTTTTTTTTAAAACTGGAATTCTTGTTCTAAAGGGTGTCAGGCCAGTGAACTGTCATCCTGTACATGCTTTTGTGATCCTGACTATCTGCACACTCAGTTCACCGTCCTTTAGGTGCTTGACAAAACCTTACCTTTGTTTCACAGAAAACCAAGATACTGAGTTGCGGTGGGCACTTATGTGCACATGTGGAAGGTAGTTGAGTGACTAGGTGAATTCAATGTCTGTTGCACTGTCAAGGCTGTTTCTTTACAAACTAGTGTTCAAATTGATCCCATTCACAAGTCCCTTTTTGATTCTGAGATATCCACTCTGATATGTCTCACCTGGTGAGACTTAAAGCAGCTATCAGTCCTGCTTTTAGATGTTTGTTTCAGGAACCGTACTCGGGTCTTTGCTTGTTGTCTCAAGTGTGAGATTTCTGCAAAAATCTACATCACTGTTTTAGAAAGTATTGAGTTGGAATCCGGCTGGAGTTAGATATCATTAGAGATGGGAGCCTACTAGCTTTCCAAATGAATGCGTAGCTTTGGCTTTTGGCACTGTAATACTCTGACATCTCTCACATTAAAATCATAACAGTATTATGTAAGGAGAAGTTATTTTGGGTCACTAGCAGAGCCCTCTCAGATTTAGTTAAATCAGCCTTGCAAGTTAAAACACTTGGGCTCCCATCTTCTTCCTGCAGCTTTTTGGCAATAACAGTGTGTAGGTGCTGTGTCCTTTCTCAGTAATTTGCCCTCTGCTTTGCTCAGACTGCATCACTGGCTCTGAAGCTGCTTCTGCCACAGTTCATGTGGCTGTGGGGAGCCCTCGCAGAGGAAGGGCTTGCTCAGCACTGCCTTTCCCTCGCCAGCGCCAGCTGCTCTGAGGTGGGATGGAAGGAAGGAGAAACCGAAGGGATCTGTGATCCTGCTGCTCCAGGCTGGATACCCAGGAGGGCTTCAAACTGCATTAAACAAAACCCCACCTCTGCAGTGGGCACTTGCTTGTTTATGTGTAACTCAGGAGTCACTCTTTCATTTGGCCTTGTTACTCTTTAGCAAAGGACAAGTGAAACACCAGCTGTTGGTGACCAGCAAGAGACAGAGTGCAGAATGAATCCACGGGAGCCTTTGCAATGTTTGTTGATAGCAAATGCTTAAGCCTGGTGTTTAGCGAAGGTACAGTTTAGATGTGAAAGATGCCATACTTGGACTGGTGTGAGCATTACAAATGCTTCCTTTGGAGATGAGTCCTTGCATTCCAAGTGATCCTTGGGTATGAATTACACATAAAGGGATGGCCATTTGGAGATGGTTTACACTTCAGAAGGAATCAGCAACAGGACAGAAGATAAATATTTTAAAACATCCACATGAAATTGCTTTGTGTCCCCAAAGTCTGTGTGGCAGAGAGAGCAGAGCTGCTGGATTCTGCTGCCGGTGGCACTGGCTGGAGCTGTGCAGGTTGGGAGAGTGGAAAGGGCCCCCCGGGGCACAGAGCAGATGGTGCTCGGTGCTGCACAGGCTTGGGTGAGGCAGTGGTTCTGTCTGCAAAGGGCAGTGCTGCGGACGGTTAGTGCTTCAGAGCTTTTTGATTCAAATGGGTTCTGAAAATACTTGCAATCATTTTTATTCTACCTGTATTCGTGGCAGATTGATCTTTTGCAAAGGAATTGAAAAGCACATGAGAGGTGCAGGGTCTCCAGGGAAGAGAAGGACAAGGCTGAGGTGGTGGCAGTGGCTGCTGCTGGAGGGTTCAGAGTGGAACTGGGTGGGGGTAAACAAATGAGTGCCTTGAATTCAGGATGGTGCTGCTTGTCTTATCCTTAAGCAAGGTTGTTTTATTCCCAAATAAATACAAAAAATACTGAAGATTAGGATTTGTCTGTTGATGTTTCTTTTGTTAACTAATTGGTACTTGGAACATCTATTTTTAAGACTTTGGCGTGTTTACTCGTAGCTACCCTAGAGCATAGCCGCTCCCACAGAGCGGTGGTTGGTATGCTGCATTTAAGGCAGTGTTTTGTAACCTTTGGATATCTGCCTTTAGCTCTCTGCCAGGCTGTGATGGGTCCTTGTAAGCCCCATGCCACTGGAGTGGTTCACCCAAGACAGCTGAGTGTGTGTGTGCCCAGAGCTGGGAGCCCCAGGCATATGCAGGTAAACACATTAGCGAGCTGAAACGAGGATAAAGTTGATGATAGTCAGGCTGCTATTGTGTGGTGCCCAGGCTGTGCCATGGTGACTAAGACGCTGTGATAGTTTCCTTATTGGCCACCATCTGTCTGCTCCTGGCTGGAGCTTCTTGGCTGGCACTCTGCCTTGGGAGAGGGACCAGCGCTGCCTCGGTGCAGCACCCAGTGCAGGAGCCTGGGCTGGGCAGGGAGGGGACGATGGATGCCCAGCAGGATTCTGGTCATGGCTCTGGGATACACTTGTTCAGTCACTTTGGAAAAAAAACCCCAAACTTCTAAGACAGCGTTTTCAGTGTATTCTTAAAGGTTTTGCATCCTAAATGCACGTATAAATCATTTAATGCATAAACTTTTTTAAAACACCTTTTGTGAAAGAAAATCTGGTACCAATGCCTAATTTTAGAATATTAGTGTTTTGAAAATTTGAATGAAACTTCACATGTTTCTAGCAGTTTTATGGTGTCATACAATTTGAAATTCAGATGTAAAAATTTGAATTTGGTCACCCAAAAAGAAACAGCATGTCAGTGTGGAGTCTTACTCCTTTTTCTGAAATTGCAGCTAAGGCCCTCAGTATCTCTTTCTCAATAAAGAGAAATGTAAATCAAAAATACTTTTAATGTTGCCAGTATCTTGTCCTAGCAATGTCCTGCATATTAAATCATAAAATAGAGAAATAATACATATCTCCTGCTGTATGAAAAATTTAAAAAAAATTAAAGTATATATTTGCTCTAGTTGTGATCCTCCTCAGTATTCATGAATTTATACCTTATTTTGCTGTAGAAACTGGCAGCCAACATTACCTGAAAAACTGTTTATTCAATAAATGAAATAATGGGGAGTCAAGCTCCCATTTTACCTGTTGCATCCAGTTTAGGAATATTTTGTAGTAAATGAAAGATGAATACATATACACCAACCTCTCTTTGCTTTTCTTCATTGTTTAATAAGGCTAAACTCCCCAAAAGGAACACTGAAGAGGAAGGGATTCTTTGGCAGTTGATCTATTTGTGTTTTTAACGTAGAGTATTTTTAGCCTGAGATGCAAAAATACGTACTTTTGTATTGAAAGAGACTGTTGTTTCCTTTTATTTTAAACCCTGGATGAGAAACAAGATGTCAGACCTATTATAATGCAGCCCAGTAATTAACATATGTTGGTCTGCCTCTGCCAAGGCTTTCTTATGAGTAATGCAAGTTGCACAAGTGGAGGAGTCAGGTGGTTTGTCAGTGAAGAATCATACGCATGCTTGAGTGATCAGATCCTAGAGACACCATCTGAGGATAGAATGTGTATCTGTGTTTGAATCTAAGAACAATTTTAGTTTAAATGACCTCTCAGCTGCCTTAAGTTTAAAAATATAGGTAAAGTCAGCTTTTTCATGGTGGATTTTTTTTTCCTAATGAGGCATATATGACCAGTCTGATCTGTTTTCCTAATAAATGTTATGGGAAACAAATGGTATATTGTGGATTTAAATAACTAAAAGATTCCTGAACTATGGAATGTGCTGCAATTAGTGTTCTTTCTACAAAGAAATTTTGTTCCTTAACCTGAAAGGAGGCTGTTGCACACCAACTCATGCTTTAATGTGGGCTCACAGTTAGTGAGTACATTTTCTGCACAACTCTCTCAATGTGACCCATCATCTTGGCTGAAGGGACTAGAGCATGGGGATGTAATAGGATCAGTCAATATCTGCATATATTGCAAATATTAACGTAAAAATACCAGAGCTTCTTTGGTAATTTATCACCATAGTGTAAAACCATTTTTTTCTACTTAGAGTTGCGTTTAATTTGTAGTTTGTATTTTGATATTATCTGTTCAGCTATAAATCAAGCTTGACTGTGGCAGTGATGGCCTTCAGGCTACCTTTTGGTTGTAGATTCACAGTTGTTTTTGCCTTGAGTGCCATTTTCAAGCTAAGCAGTGTGGATAGTCTTGAATAAAAGAACTTTCAATACAGGAAGTGGATTTCGGTCCTTAGACTAATGATTAGACTAATTTAAGATTGCCAGCCTTAAAATATTCAGCTATTAGAATCCAGGCATATAAAATAATTTTAAATAATAATAGACATGAATTCTTTTGCAAAATCTGTCTTTAGTATCCTCTTTAGGGTTCATATTTTCAGATTTTGTTTTGGCTCACAAGCACTAGAAACTCATTAAATGGACAGAGATGCTGTTATAATTGGTTCACTTAAGGAGTTGGAGCTTTAGAGTACACATGAAAGTACTATTAGGCTTAGGTCCAGGATTTGTTTCTCACTTTCTACTTTGTTTTCAAGCCATGTTAGGTTGTGGTAGGTCCAATTCACCCATGGAGGGTGTTTGCCACCCTTTCTCAAAACAGGATAGTGCAATTGGTAGTCATAGTTTGCCTGTGCCTTCCAAAAAAGTTAAGTAAGGACTGCAGTGGGTCAGAACTTCAGATTT
Organism: Toxostoma redivivum; assembly: GCA_013397375.1. Classification (NCBI taxonomy): domain Eukaryota; kingdom Metazoa; phylum Chordata; class Aves; order Passeriformes; family Mimidae; genus Toxostoma; species Toxostoma redivivum. The sequence goes on from VXBI01010007.1 coordinate 3,475,797, forward strand.
ACAAAATTTTAATGTCTAGAAAATGCTGAGATCTCTAAAAGTGAAATTTTTGGATGTAAATTTTTTTTCTTTCCCTTTCCACTGTCATTATTCTAAACTGGGCAGATGCAGCAGCTTTTGAGGAGATGCTGGAAAACCCAACTACTTTAAAGGGAAACTTCAGCAGCTTTTGAGGAGATGCTGGAAAACCCAACTAGTTTAAGGTAGAATTAGCTGGCTGAGAAAAATACGTGGTGAGAAAGATGTAGCTGCATTTACTGCCACAGCGACATTTTGGCCATAGGAAGTGAAATTGCTGAACTTGTGTTAATATTTATTGTGCATTCAAATACCTGTCGTAAGGCTTTGTGATCTATGGGTACTATTTTTATCTTCATTTACAAATCAGCAGGTGTTCACAGGCCTGTTGGACATCCATCCTTTTGAGGCATTTATGAGTAAACGTTTCTGGCTGTCAAATTTTGGTTGGTCAAGTTCACATTAATTGCTGCACTCTGTGCAGTTGTTCTAGCGTTTAAATACTGCCTGTGAGTAGGTTTGATTAAAATTACGTCTCTAGGTGCACACTAAATACCTTTGATACCTCACCTACAAACAACTGTAGAATTGTTGGTGAGAATGACAGCTGCAGGCAATAAACGAGGACAGTAATAGAAGTCTCAGTGCTGGAGAGAGCATCATAAATCATGAGGTGAGAGCAGCGTGTGTGCTGACAAATCGGTGAGCAGCTGCAAACAGCATTTTCCAGGTAAGAATTATTGCACTTGCTCCTGATAACTGCTCAGAAACCACCTCTTCCTTGTATGTGGGCGACTTTGCCCCTGCACAGGTACTCACAGCACTGTAAACTGTTGAGCTCTAGTATTTTGCCTGGGAATGTTTTGTGTGGTGTAAGCTACACATTGTACATGGGACCTTGGTTTTCATCCAAGGTGTATTCAAGTGTGAGTTTTCCCTTTCAGGGAGGAAAATCCCCATGCTTATTGCAGCAAATGAGTTATTTCATTTAGTTTCCTCAGAGACTTTGGAGAAGTGTTCTTGACAGGTGGAGAGAAGGAGATGTATTCGGCTGGTTTTAACAAGCTTGCTTTGTTAGCACTTGCTGGGTGGAGTTTGGAGGAGGTACATGTGCCTCTTCAAAAAATAAATGAAAAAAAAAAAAACTGGAATGAGGCTGTTTAAGGGAGGTGATAATCTAGTCACATGGAAAGCAGTCTTGCTCTTCTTCTATAAGGGAGATGAAAACTATTTTAATGAAATAATGATGGGAAACAGATGGCAAAGAGCTAGCAACTGAAATATTTTTTGAACACTAGAAAATAAGTGTCAAACACATGTCCTATAATGTAATTATTGCTAAAAGCAGAACAAGTCAGAATATGTTTTAAGATGTTCAAATTTTTTTATACATAATTCACCCTTAGTCTCTTGGGTCTTGGTTAATAGACTTTAATCTTGAAAAATTAATGACTTAGAGGTTTTGATGACCAGAAGTTAGTGCCACTTTGCTTAGACAAGTGAATGTGACACCAATGCCCTGCTCAGAAAGGTACACAGCTGGCAGACATACATAGCTTTAGTATGCAGTCTTGCAAGACTGCCCTTTTGAGTTCATACACTCTCAGTTTGTTGTCCATGATGGGAGAAGTTGCTAACACACACGGGCACGTTGGGACTGCAGTGTGGGCAGGGCAGCCCCAGCTGTGGGTGCTGGGTGTTCTGGCTCAGGTGTGAAGTTCCCCCGGCTTGGGCTTTGGGAAGCACACAGAATGCAGCACACTGGTGACTACCAGGAGCCCTAACAAGCCCTGTCCCAGCACTGCTGCAGGTGTGACCACAGTGCCTGGCAGTGGTGTCCTGTCCCCACTGTGACAGTGGTACTTGGGTACCTGCAAGGAGCTCTTACACTTTTGCTGCACTGTGCTTATGGTTAGAATTTAGTTGTCTTTCTGTTGTACTTGAAACTGTTTACATAAATCATACAAATAAAGCTTTCATTAGAAATGGTCCTTTGAATAGAATCATTTAAATATGAGATAATTGTGTCCCAATTTGCACCCCACCCCTTCCCCCCTACTGGACAGCAGGATTTGATCACTGGATTGAGAGAAGACTTTTGCGTTTTTTGGAATGTTTTATTGTGGTTGGTTTTGTTGTTTGTTTGTTTTCTTGTTGAGGTTCATTTTCAGCTGACTTAGCTATGATTGATACCACTGTCCATGACTGCCTGTTTTCCACATCAATGAAAGGAACATTAGGAACACTCCAGCTAAGCAGATGGAGGGCCAGGACCTCCCTTTGAGCTCAGCTCAACACAGCCTGTGACACTTTTCTCAAGAGTGTTCAGGCACCTTGCAGTTCCCCCCAAAAAACAGAGTATTTTCATACACCTTAGAACAGTGCAACAACCTGGTTTTCTAGAAACAATTTTTTTCCTCTATACAATATTCTTCTGACATTGACAAGTGTATAAGAGAAGCTATTTTTCGGAGTTTTTATACTTATGTAACATAGCCAGTATGTTCAGACACCTTCATGTGCATTTTTTTTTCCTCTTAAGTCCCATTGAACTGAATACCTCTTACCAGGCTCGCCTGATTTAATACTGAGCTTGCTGAAGGGTACCATTCATTGGCTGGGGGCATGGTGACTTTTGGAAAATAAGCTGGAGAATGTGCAAGTGTGCAAGCTTTGCTGCTAGTAACACAGGGCTTTGACTTTGGTGTCCCTGGCATGGGCATATTCCTTCCCTTTCCCCCATCCTCTGTGCTAGCAGGAATAACAGAGGGGAAGGTGTGTAGGTGTGCTGAGTCCCATCTGTGCCTCTTCTCACTGTCTCTCAAAGGAATAATAGATAAATTGTGTCCTGGAGGTGGTGCTGATTGTGTGCCACTAACCCAGGGCTGATGGCACCAGGAAAGGTAGGGTGGCATGGAAGCAAGGGGCCCTCACTGCACCATGGTGAGTGGCTTGTATATGGGTCAGCATCTTTTATGGCTTTTTTCATTCACTTCTCCTGGACAGGAATAAATGATGCCATTAATACTGAGGGGAGCTGTACCATGATGTCCAGTGGGAACATGCTGCTCTGTGAGAAAGATGGACAATCCTTCTTTCCATCCTGTGGTTTTGTGCTGTCAGAACTACTTAAGCCTCTCGGTTCCCTGCTGCATGTTATTTCCATCCTTACACTGTGTTAGCATAAATATTTGTGCAGGTGCACAATGAATCAGACTGCTGAACTGATGGGGATGAAAACAAAAAAACCCTTTTGTGTTTCTTACACGTTTTTCCCCTAGTCTGTTTCCCTGCGTGCCTGCACCAATCATCCATGGGCAGCAGAGGATTCAGAAGCAGAGCTGTGTGGCAGGCATGGAGGCAGGAAAGATTGCTTTAACTGGCCCTCCTGTCTAGGAAAAGAAGACAGATCCACAGCCTTACAACTAGGAGAAAATAGTAAACCCAGCTTGTAAATAGATTGGATCAAGTGATTAAAACCACAATATTTTGATTTGCATTAACTTGTTTTCCTATTAGTACAAGAGCATCTGTTGCTGGGGGCAGGTAGATTCTCACTAAATTAAAACCTAAATTGCACATAACTTTCCCTACATTGGGCACCGCTTGTCGTCTATTAGAGCAGCCTCTGGAGCTAGTCAGGATTCCTGAAAGCAAGGTCCAAACAAAGGGAGCTTAGTTCTGCAGGACCATGCCCATGCAGGTTCCTGCCTGAAGCCCTTCATCCATGGTATGATCTTGGGAGGCTGGAGGCCTCTGCCATCTCCAGCTGCTCCTGGAGAAGTGAAAAGATGCTGGAAGGGCTCAGTCTTCAGCTGGTCTGTGGTTGAGGGCACTGGGGAAGCATGACAGGGCCAGGGCTACCCATCACACAGAGTAGTCTCCCTCAAGCCTTGTTCCTCTCCGTGCTGCCTGGTGCTGTCCCGGGGATGGGATGGTATCTTAGGATCGCTGGAGAACCTGAGCCTTTTAAAACACCCTTGTATATCCTGTGGGGTAGGAGGTAGTGTGTGAACTGCCATTGAAACCAGCTGTGCTACGTCCTGCTGGTTAATTCTTCCATTTAAGACCAAGTACCCCCAGTTCTGAGGCTTCTGTTTTGCAGACTCTGGTTTCCACAGACTAAAAGCCCTAATGCATAATTCAGATCTTAGGAGACACTTTTTTTTTTTTTCTTTGAACAACCTGTGTTTCAACTGAAATGGATTATTTCCTTTTCTGTCAAACCAGGTCGTGGGAACTTTACACTGTACAATCAGGGAGGAGGTATCACAGAGCTTGAAGCCCATCCTCCCCTGTGGTTCGTGGGGCTACAGGATACTTCTGTCACACTTATCCCTGGCAGAAAAGGCAGCTGTGTATTGTCGCGAAGTGTGCAGTAAGATTGAAAGCTAAAACCTGGAAGGGAGAGCCAAGCTCCAGTTTGCAGGCCTAAAGCATTCCTGCTAGCATCTGCTCTTCCCACCCTTCCTGGAGGGAGCCAGTAGCTGGTGGGCGACCTCCTGTCGGTGCCCGCACAGGGCAGGCGGTCCAGCGCAGGCGGCTCCTTTCTGGGAGCCGTGGCCTCCACTGAGGCCAGCTGGCAGCAGCCCCTGGCTCTGTGCCTCTCCTGCTCCCTGCTCAATTTTTGCAGCTTTAGAGCCTCGTTTGGGGGCTGAAGTGCTGCAGAAGAAGCTGTGCTAAAAGGGTGCCTTCTGCATGGTGCGCAGTCCTGCTGCGGTGGGAGCCCTGATTGGTGGCTGGAGCTCCTGGGCACCATGATAATAAGAATAATGCTTATTATTAAACTAAGCCTGTTGTCTAAATGCTAGTTGTGATTTTAAGTTATTTTTTGTTAGGTTTCCTAAAGGCCATGGCATGCTGTGTTTCTTTGATCTGTATTTTTAGAGGTGTTCTGTTACTTCGAGCGCGGGGGCTGGAGCTCATGGATCAGACCACAAGTGGCCGTGTCCCCTTGGGAGTGTGGAATAAGTCACTCTGGCTAGCTTGTGGGTGTAGATGCGTTACATCTGTGGGGTGCCCTCTGCTCCTATGGAATTAAATGTTCTCTCTGTTTATTTTGCATGGGTTAATTATTAAGGGATGCTATCACTTTTCATGCCTTACACAAATGGAGTTCCAGAACCCTCATTGAACAGAAATGCATAAACCAGTCATCATCATGTATTTGAGAAAATTCCCCAAACAAAAAAGCAAGTCAGAACCTTAACCTGGCCAGTATTTGTGTGCATTTTACTGTGGGCACTCCAAGCCAGCTCAGTGAAGTATTCTACTGGACCATTCATAATACCTGAAGTTAACAAGTACATACATATACAGGTGACCTTGGTCTAGACTTTGTCCTGATCTTGTGAACAGATTTTGTGTAGATTGCTGTTTGGGGTGCCACACAGCATAAAGATTTTCATTAAGAAATTGATGTTCAAATTGGAATAGAGCTGACAGCTTCATATACAGGTGTTTTGTGCATCAACCTTTATTGTAAAAATAGCTTTTAATAGTGCCAGTTAGTCTTTAATTATTTTTTTATCAAACTTAATCTCAGATCTCAGGAAAAAAAAATAAGATGACTTATGGTTGAAAACAGAACTTGTCAATACCTTCATGTCTCATGTTAATTTTTCTTTCCAAATTTTGTTTTTAGTAAAAATAGAATTCTTGAAAAATGCTGATTTTTCTTAAGGCAGCTGATAAAGTGCCTGAAACAGGTCCCTATTTCAGTGCATGCAATTTCTGAAAATTTAGTATTTTCAAATAACATGAAGTGAGACTTCCAAACATCTCCAAATTCATTGAAGTTTTTCAAGTTTATAGAATATTTCTAGAAATCAAGGGCACAGATTCATTTTTACAAGGGTTTTGGTTTTTCTTTTTGTGATTGGTTCTTTTAATTATATTCCAAACAAATTACCATAGTGAAATCTTTCTGTGTGTCAAGATATCAAGAATAACGTAGTGTAAGCTTCTGCCATTAATATTCATTGTGATATTTCATAACTGTATCTGTTGAGCAGCACTGATTGAATTTAGAGAAATTGTATTGTTTAAAATCCTTTTCATTAATATATTAAACTCTCAAAGCATATTATTGAAATCAGTTTGTACACAGACATTTGATTTTGCATCTCTAGCCTTACCCAAGTTACGAGACTGTTTGCATCCATTAATGTCATGTTAGGGAAATTTGCACTCAAATTTGATGGGATGCTGTGTTCTGGCAGCTGTAGGAACTGTACAGGTTTCAGAAATTACTGGTCATAAGTGCATTACAAATTAATAAAAAGTTATAGACGATATTATTTATACTGAAGTACAAAATAAATACTGGATTTTCTTTTAAAGAGAAAATGGTTTGGGGGTTTTTGACTGTTAATGAATCACTCTGCCAGCCTTAGTGGTTTTAAAGAAAAAATGCATACACTTAAAGCATTTAATTGTTTTCTGTCCTATTTCACTATCAAAGACTCTACACAAACAGAGGAAACAGACAGATGACCTGGTCTTTGGGAGGAAATAGTTAAAAGTAGCGAAGCTATCAAACACATAAACAAACTTCTAAAAGTAACGTTCATATTAACAACTTACTGGTTTTAAATGTTTCTTGTGACTGATGCGAAAGAAAGAAGGGGTGAGTATGCTGTTTAAACTGGTTGAGTTGCAATACTGGAAATTAAGCAGCATGAAGAAATTTCTTTTCTTTTTTTCCTTCTTTTTTCTTTGCTTTTCCATCTGTATGCTATGATTTTATGGGGAAGGTGAAGAGCAGGCTAAACGCTGCTTCCTGGGAACCAAGAAGGAAGTGCTGTTGCTCATACTCATAGAACTTCTTTTCATATCTTTCCAAATTTTAATCATTGTGAATAAAATCTGGATTAAGCTAGTAAAATTTTTATGTTTTCATTTTGATGTTTTGTTTTTAATCCTGAAGCTTCTTAAATGTCCCTCTCTGTAGAGGTCACAGGCTTATTTGTGTGCACACCACTGAGGCCACATGAGCTGCCTCATTACTAACTCCTATGTGAGTAACTCCAATGTAAGTTTTTGCAGGAAGAGAGCAAAATGGGTTTACAGCATCCCTGTAATACCCGCTCAAATTAATCTGCATGAGGTTTCAGAATATGTACAGTTGAATATTCAAGTTTCAGTCTAGTTCTTTGACAGTGTTTTTGCAGAATATTAACCACTTAAAAGCACCTTGAGGTTTTAGGTTTTGGATTTCCCCATTTGTTCCTCCTCTGTTAGCAAGCCAGGCAATGCAGGATAGGGATAATGCATGACACAGAGAAAGCAGCTCGCTTCTTTGACCCCAGCCACTCAAGAACCAGGTGATGTACTGAGGACAGGGGAGGGAAATCAAAGTCACGATCCTGTAAATATTTATATACATAGCTAAGGTTAGACATGAAAATGGTTTTTTAAACTTAGTCAAACTCCTTGCAAATAAGGTTAAGAATATATGTAAATATTTGTAGTCTGGAACCTATTTCAGGTTTTTAAAATATTTAAAGTCCTTTCAAAAATACTTTTTTTAAATACTGCAAGGCCTTATTCTGCAGTATTAAAGATGCATTCAGAGAATGCAAACCCAGCCACATGGGTAACTCCTTCTGGCAGCAGCAGGCAAGGTAACAGCTCACGGATGTGTGAGATGCTTTTGTCTACATGTTCAGGCTCTCTCTGGCAAGAGTTAAGTGTGCAGTTAGAGGGCAGCAGGCTTGGCTTTGGGTCACTGAACTCCAGGCTGTGGTTGTCTGATTCAGCTAATTCTTCCTCTCCAAACTTCTAAAGTAACTTCGAAAAGAATGCTTAGACTTCGAGTGCTTGAGTGTCCCACTGATAAAACAGGGTGTGCAGGTTTTGCATCAGTTGATTTGTGGTGAAGAGGAAAAAGTCAGCACACAGGGTTAATTATGCAATCTTCTATCTCTTGCCTGGACTTCCCTAGTTGATGTACAGAAGCTACTTTTACAGTGCTACTGTAAGATAAATAATTTGCAAGGTCCGTGGTAGTACAGAAGTGCAGCTACCTGGAACTGGGAAGGATTGCATTTTCATAGGCTCTCAAAATCTTAGCGTGTATCAGTCTTTGTCTTGAGAGCTGTGTTTTTTACTTATTTTATTAGCTTTAGGTGTGAAGGAAGTGATGTTATCATAGCAAACTCCTTGTCTTCATTTGGCCTTCAGCATTTTCTGTGCGTGTGTGTATATGTATATATTTTCTTAGTAGTGAGTGACTGAAAACATGTGCAAGCCAGCCATGTGCTGATGTTGCACTGACTCCAGCTCTCACCCATCCGCCCACTTTCCTTCCTTCCTTCCTTGGAGAGCTGGCAAACAAATTACAGCCTGAACGTGTGTGCTGCTCAGGCAACGGCCCCGCTGGGGAAATGCATGGGGGAGAACATTTGGATGCCAGATCAGTGTCTCATTAGGCATTTCTTAGTGTATTTTACAAGTCTGCAGACAAACAGTAGTTAAGACTCAGATGGAGAAAAATTTATATGCTCCCTGCAGGAAAGAGGGGGAGAGGCTGGGGAGTCTGCTGGGGATTGCAGGGCAGTTGCTGCTGCACCCAGGCAAGTCCCACATGGCCATGCTAAGATTCTGCAATGTGCCCTAAAAGCTGATGGGCGGGAGGGGATTGGTGGCCCTCCTGATGACAGGTTTTGAAACGTCACGTTAATTCATTGCTTTCTGCTTTGAGATAAGATTCAACAGATCCTGCACAAAATGCTGGGGTACATGTGTGGTTCAAGTGTGAAACTGGGCTGAATCTAGCCCAAACCTGCTCAATGAATGGTAATTTGCAAAGTCATGTGGCTGAATCAGATGACTTCAAGTGTATTTTTAAGTGAGGGTTAAAGGAAACATTAAGCTTATGTTTCCTTGCTGCTGTCATTGCTGTTTTACCGTATTAGAGTCTTAATGGTAATGTTTTCCTTTATTTTTCACAAACAAGATGACCTTGGAAGTTAATGACCTGCTTACAGTCTTTGGCATAGCTCTGCCAGGGAGGGGGCATTTGTCATATTTATTCAGCAATTTCACATTACAGAAGATGTTCTACACTGGCTGTGAGGAGGCAGTGAGTGAAGCGTATAAAGGGAGGTAGCATTTAGGAGAAGGAGAGTGGCCCCATTTCAGGGGAGAGGTTCCCTTCAATATGGATGCAGAAGGATTCAGACTGCAGGAAAGAGAATGCAGAAGCTGGGGGTTTGGGCTGATGTGGGGTGGGTCTGCATGTGGACAGCAACAGCCCAGCTGCCTGGTGCTGTGGAGGCAGGGAGAGCAGCTGGTCCCTCCCCAGCACACTTGGGTGCGTTTGCCGGGCAGCTGGGAGCTGAATGGCTTTGCTTCAGCAGAGGAAAACTTGTCCTGCAGCACCTGCATAATTGGGCTGTGCAGACCCCAGCACAGCAACAGGGGCCTGATGGTGGGGAGGGCACACGAGCCATCAGCCCTGCTGCTGCCTCCTCTGCCCTTCAGCAGAGAAATATGTAAGTGGGGCTGTATGCCATCCACGTATTAAAAGAGCCATAAAGAAATGGTACCAGGACTTCCTGACGCACGTCTCACTTGCTGCTGCAGAAATGCTGAGTGCGTTTGTTCTCCACATGCTTGGTGCTGTGTTCTGGCCCCGTGTATTGCAGCCACACTGCTGTAGTTGGAAACTTAATGAATAAAACTAAAGCTCAAAACTCTTGGGTCTAAGTTTTATGGAGCTGGTTTTTTGTGTGAGGAGAGAGGGATAAAAAGTTGTTTTGTTTTGTTTTTAAATCTAGATTTACCTTACAAAGAAGTGTTACCAGTGAACTGCACTGGCAAGAGTAAGCTGGTGGTGCTTTGGAAAGAATTTCTGACTTTGGAGCAAATAATTTGCTTTTCAAGCTGCTCTGTTGTTTTTTCCTTGGCTTTGCCTGTGAGAGGGGCCTGGGTGGTGAAGGGCTCCTGTTATGGGTGCTGCAGCCACTGAGAGGGCAGTGGGGAGGCTGCCACCATGGGAGCAGTAATTTTATTTATGTTGGTCTCCTTTCAAACTGTCACAGTAAATCTATTTTCCTTGTCATTTCGTAAGTCATTATATAGGATTAGGCCTTTTACCAGCATTTAAGAATTCTGCAGTAATTTTAAGGACTCTCTCCCTCCCTGGCTCAGCCAAGCGATTCCTATTCTTGCTGGTATTCCTCACTATTTAAATAATGCCGGGCCTGATTTAGGAGGAAATGGTCTCTGGAAGGCAACCGACATTTTCAAAAGCACTGTTCCACAAAGGAGACTTTGAACTGTGCTAAGGCTTTAAAAGTTAAATAATATTTTGAATGTTAGAGTTCTAATGTTTTCCTATTGTCATGGGAGACTTGGATCGAGTCCCAGGATTGTGGTTAACTTTGCCTCCAAGCTTAGGCCTTATTTATTACCACTGAGGAGATGAACTTAAGCTACTTCACCTCTTTTTTTTTCTTTTTTTTTTTTCTTTTGTTAACTCTTAAAATTGAGACGTCTTTTTATTTTTTTTAAATTTTGTTTATTTCAAAAAGGGCTTTAAGTTTGCTTATTTTTTTAATAGAGGCCTGAGGAGGATGAGTGATATCTTGGGGGTGGTGGCAGGGTTGCTGGCACCCTGGGTCCCTCTGTGCTCTGTGGAGGAGGTGTCAGGCTCCCTGCAGGACCTCTGCAGTGAAGGCAGTGGAGGGGATTAGAAAAAGTGAGGCAGAATCCTGAGGAGGGAGAGCCCTGCGAGGCGCGGGCAGCAGGGCTCAGNCTTGAATGTGAAGCCTCGGCAAGGGCGGCCGAGGGGCCGGGTCTCCAACGGGGTGCAGCTCAGGTTTGTGGCTCTCACAAATGAATTCGTTTTCATACAGCAGCCTGCTGGAGCCACAGTTCAAGGAATGGTTGTGATAGAACAAGATTATTTTAGGAAATAAAGTTAATACTTTAAGGACATTTATGCATTTACTAAGACCACAGAAAGCTGCATGAACTATGGTAATAAAATTTGCTGTACGGGTCAAATCATGGCCTTCATTGTTAGGCATGGGTTTTTCCTGTTGTCATTCTTCCCTGGAGATTTATTTGGCATGAGGTATAATTTATTTGGCATCACGTAATCTGTGCACGGTAGTCGTGAACCCTTGCTTTGAGGATGCGGGGTTCAGGGCTGCTGTTGGTCAGTGCAGTCTCCCAGGGCCCATCTTTCATTACTGTGTACTTCCTGCCCATTCCCAGGAGCCTAATTATTAATATAATAATATGTAATAATGGCTTATCAGAACAGATTACGTTAGTGTGACTTGCTTTTACCATAAGTCAGGGTACGCTAAAAGCATTTGTTGGTTTAAGTTGAAAGCTGGGTATGTTTTTCTGCTGAGTAAATGTTCCTTTCCAGCTTCCAAAAGAAAATAAATACCTTTATATTTAGCAACATTCAGTGTCTTCTAAAAGCAAAAGAATGGTGGTTTTGTAGTTGCATATTTTGGCCCAGGTGAAAAATGTATTAAATGAAGCACAAGGCAGAGGAAAGGGAAGAACCTAATCAGATACTAAAGAGACTTCATGAATATTAAGCATTTTCCACTTAAGTGGTCTTTTTAATAATCCAAAACATTAATAGCAATATGACTGCCTGCATCTACACCAGCTGTATAAGAGAGATAAAAGTCCCAGTTAAACGTGATTTTTATCAGCTTACTCATGCTAGTGTTCAACCTACAGAAGTTGTCACTTTGCATGGTGAAAAACAGCTTTCTAACAACCGGAGTGGCTGTGTGCACAAATAAACAGTTTAAGTTTGGTTCTTGATCTCGGAGATCGTGGAGTAACTGATAGTAGTTTAAATACTTCAGGGTTTTTGTTCCCTTCCCCCTGCAAGGTATTCAACCTTAGTGCCTAGAGTTGTACTTAGTGATTCAAGAATAAACCTGGAAATGCATGCTAAATATTTTCTGGTAACTAATTATAAGAACAGTTTGGTTTTTTTTTTTTCCCAAGTTAATGAATTCCCTATCAGTTCCCTGCATTCAGTTTGTTACATGTATTACAAAATAATTGCAATGTTTTGGGGTTTTCTTGATGTGTGTGTTTAAATGTAAGCTGTTCCAGTAAGGTATAAGGTTTGCTTTTGACTGTCCTCTAAACTGCCTATGGATATTTAAACCTGTGCTCATTGCAGTCAGGAAGATATGTGGGAAGTTCTGCTTTCTCAAACCAGTTCTATCTTCCTGAGTGGTTTTCTTCTTTTGGATACCTCAAAAGGTAATGCTAAGAAAGTATCTGCTGCACTTGATGCCAGATAAAAGTATGGGTGAAAGTTTATACATACGTAAGTGGATAATTAGGTAGCACTTGAAAAAACAAAAGCTAAACAACAAAAAACCTAACGTACACTAAATCTCCTGCTTTGGACTTGTCTGTTCAATTTCCTGCTCAGAAGGGCTGGCCTACTCTGCCCCTTCCTCCATTTCAGCTTCTGTCTGGGAGCTGCTGAACTGTTGGTGCTGAAGTGTACAAGGACCCATTTCATTTGCCCTTGGCTTTGCAGGCTGTGATCAGTAAGGTGTTAATCACAGCAGAACTCTCCCCTCTGGCTGGTGGCAGGTGGGCAGTGTGGAGCATGGCTCTATGTCTAAATTTGTGAATCTGAGAGCAGTTAAGACTGGGATCCATTTTAGGTGATCCCATAATTAATATAGGTAATGCTTATGTCTGGATATGTTTGCTCTTTGGTTGGGGAGCAGAGCCTGGGAGAAGGATGCAGGCTGACTTTGTGCCTGTTCCTCACTGGTGAATACTTTGCATGTCCCTTAAAGAGTGGACTGCAAGAAAACAAGAAAGAAAAATGGAACAAGCATTTTGTACCACTTATTTGTGTAAGGTCTGGGTTGTGTTAAACATCTGGAAGCAGCTTGCTACTCTCTGTGCATTTGCTAGTGATTAGCTTTTTTTTTCTGTAGGGCTTCTAATTTGAGATCTTGCTATGGAGTTAGGGAGGAGTTTCTGTAGAAGCAGATACAGTCCTTTCTTTTGTAGCAGGTTTTTTAAAGCACTCGTATTGATCTATCTCCTCTAATAACTCAAATTCATTTCTTAAAAAACTCACCATCAGTGAATTGCTGTTGTGAAGTTAAAAAGGTAAATGTGAAAGGATCTCATTCTACTTTGGCAGCAGTTCTTATTCCATCTGATATATTTCTCTTGTCACTATGCTGCAGACATTGTCTATCCAAGGAAGTGAGTAAACCACTGTTAATACAAGTGCTTAAAATATTTTGTTCATGACCTTTGGAAAAGTTAAATTTAAGATATTAAAAATAGAGAAGGAAAACTGTATTTCTCTCTTGCTAACCCCCCCTCCTTCCCCAGAGATATGGAACCTTGAAACTATGACAGCATTTATGTGTTCTCTTTCAGACTTCAAAAAGTGACAGGAAACATTCTCTGCTAGGTGTTGTAGCCAGACTTGTAAAAAACCAAAAAAAACCAAAAAGACACAGTAACTTTGGGGACTGCTGGAAATGAATGCTGGATATTTCACAGAGATCCTTTCCTAACTGATTCTGGGAATTTAAAGTTATGCATATATTTAAAATACTTGATCATGATTCAAAAAAGTCCCAATAAGCTTGATATCTTGTATTGCACCTTTTTAGTATCTGTGATTGTTATTTGTTTAAGTGAAGAAAGCTTTCTAGGATGAAAAGGACAGACTAAAGTGGGCTATTTGCTGCAAAGAAGATATGTTCTCTTTATGGTACCTGTGGAAACAATTTCAGTCTGTATGGAAGTATCTTGAAAGTTATCTCTGGCTGCCCCCCCGCCTGCCAGTGCCCTGGGGAATTTTTTTTTTGAATGTCAAGAGCAGGGATTTAGAAGACCTTGAGAAAACTACTTTTTTTTGGGAGCTGATGACATCATGTGTCTGTTTGTAGCTTTCTTGGGCAAATCAGTGAATATTAGTGCTGCACTGTTTATCACCCTATAATGTGTAAGCCCTTTTAGCTATGGACCAATAACTCATGGGTTACACAGTGGTGTCTGAGTGATTCAGAGCTCTCCTGGAGGGAGAATGGAGTGGCATGAAGCTGTGGTAACTATCTTTCGCCGTAGCATTTTGTGCATCAGCTGTGTAGCATTTTTAGTTATTGCTAAAATTTGTGGTAGGAAGCTGCCTGAAATGAAATGTGAGGAACTCTGTATAATAATAAAATCAATTGGACTGTTTCCCCAGTAATTCTGGAGACTGATGCATCATTAATGTTGGTAATACAGTAGCTGTCAGATCACAAACTTCTCAATAAATGTGCAGCTGGCAGGCTTTGATGGAAATTGGAGGCAAGCAGAGAATGAGATTTAGGGCTTTGATATATGGGGTGTCAGCCATGTGATGAAGTTTTTATCAATTTCTGTCACTTCTGTCTCTTATGTTCGCTACATATGTGGTCTTCCTTGCAGTGTCTGGTGGTGACTGAAATCATAGCTGCACCTTTTTAATGTTTAGTAATAGAGATAGAGGTTAAAAGAAGAGGCAAATTCACTTTTAAATACATTGTTCTGTATATGGTGGCATCACATCAGAAATGTAATGCAGTGATTGCCTTTTACACAGTTAGTGATTTATTAGTGATTATAATAACTTCAGATGGAAACTGGAAGCAGAACTAATCAAGGAACTTGCCTGAATACAATAGGAAGGTAGTTGTTCAGTATCTTGATTAACTACCTGTACCAGGGAGGTATCGGGGAACCGGATGAGTGGCTCTTCCAGTCCTTCTGACTCTTTTTTTTGTCAAACTTTTGTTTTAAACTACTTAGTAAATCAGGAATTCTCTGTGTCTTCAGAATAACTCATTTGAAAGACTTCTAGATCAGTTACTTGAAAAAATCAAATGGGGATGTTGCAAATTGCCATCAACCCTGATTTAGATCAGATTACATAAACAGCTGGAAAGTGACACAAATATCTGCAGCAGAAAGGAAAAATAAACTAACTAGTTTGCTAAGAGTAAATACTGATAAGGACATTTGAATCTGAACACTTTGCACTTATGCATTGTGGGGAACAAGTTTTCATTATGGGCCACTCTGATTTATATAGTCACAAAGTTGGAATATGAATTTTCCTCTCTTCACACTCCTAAAACAAAATGAGATCTCTAGAAACACAAAACAAATCCTTGCCCAGTGTAAGGATATGTTTCTGACTGCATCACACAGGCAATAGCTTTGGGTGGCTCTGGGCCAAAGTTGGCTGAGTGAGTTGAAGCTGTTTGCGAGTGGTGTAGGACCAGGGTGTACACTTTTGGCTGCTCTTGCAGGGGAGGGCATGACTCCTTGTATAGAGTTGTTGTTAATCTGCGATCTCAGCAAACTTTGAGGGAAGCTACTTTTCTTGTTTGGATTTTTGACATGAACAAAGTGAGTGTGCAGATGCTTTATAGGTAAAGCTTGAAAGCATAGTGATTTGTCCCTTGCTCTACCTTCGCAGATTCTAACAGGGAGGATGTAATTGGTGCTTCTCCTGTGTGAAATCCCATGGAAGTTATTAGTAATGTAACTCTGCATAAAATGTATTACAGGAGTTTAGTTAAAAGAAATGCCCTTTAAAAATTTGATAGGTTGATTCTCTGTGGGCAGATATCAGAGGAATTTTTTTTCAGCATAACCCAATGCTTTTTCAGTAGTTTGGATTTGGCTAATGCCTTTTCCACACTCCTATATTTGCTGCTGTTTTAGTTCCAATCTGTGAGTTGCAGTCAACTAACAAAAGTTCAAGGAAAAGTTTTTGGCCCATTTTGCCCCTTGGGATTTTTTTTATCTGTACAAAAACAGCTTTTCATATTGAATACCTGCAGAGAAGTGTCAAGTGCAAAAGAATTGGAGCAAAACATTTTAATTTTTATCTTGTCTGTATTTTGAAATGCATAATACACAGAGTAAAGACTTCTGAAGCGGTATTGTCAGGGAAGATTTTAATTCCCATTGTAAGTAGTAGTTCAGTCAATGTACCCATGACCCCTCCTGAGGTCCTAAACGTATCTGTTCATCTCTTGTCTGTTCCCACTTTCCTTGAAGCCTTGGAACTGGAAGCTGTGTTTAGAAAGCAAGCTGCAGTGCTTGCAAATACATGCATGTGGCCACTGTGCTGCTACTCTTGTACCATTGCTGGCTCACATGTAGGTGCCTCCCCTTGTCCTACTCGTTGATAACTATCTATTTATTTCCTTAATTAATGATAACTGCATGCATGTATAGAGGTGTCTCTGTATATAAGATTTCTAGATACTTATATTCTATATATATTGTTCTATATATTAGGTACTTGATTTTCTTAAAATGATGCTGTCAGAGGCTTTTTGGTATGGTATAATTTTAATTTTTTTTTTCATGTGTGAGTTTTCAGGAATTAAAATTGGACTTTTTTTGGTTTTGAAAGCCAAGCTTGCATTTTATGGGTTAGACAGTGTTGTTTGTATGGATAGACAGTATTTATTTTCGTATAAAGGATCTGCAACTGACTTGTAGTCTCATAGGCAGATGAAATCATAAGGAATAGCTGGTAATGTCAAGTAGAATACATGATAAAATTATTAAATTATGTAGCATTGTCTAATCTGCTCACACAGCTTTGCCTGTTACAAGTGACAAACTAATATGCCATCAGACTTGACAGCCCTCTTAGTTTATTGTAGACACTCGACACAAACTGTCGTTCATGTGCTCTAGAAGTGATGTGTTTCAGATAACAGGAAATACATTCCTCTGGCACCTTATAAAACCGTACAGTTGGCTGAGTGTTATATGAAAGAAAGCATGGAGTCCAGTTCATAATAGCAAATTCAGCTTAGACTGAGTGCATGTGCTTGTCCACTTACCTTCCTTTCGTAGGAATTTGTGAAACCATTCTTTAAAGTTAGTGATTTTGTTAGAAGATATGCAGAAAGATGTTGCATGCAGTCTGCCACAGAGATGTTGAGCCAGAGTATGTGAAGTTATACCTCAGCATGGCATGAAAATTTCAGTGGAGTTAAAATCTGTCAGTCAGATTTCTGGCCTGAACAATACTTCAACTGGATATTTTCATGGGGTTCAGGCCATGCCAGAGCAGCAAACGGGAGCTCAGGTTTCAACCCCCTGTTGTAATGGTTATAGGTTTCAGTTTCTCAGTGCATGATATGGAGGAAAATTGGCAGACGACACCAAACTGGTAGGGGAGTGTCAATCTGCTGGAGGGCAGGAGGGATCTGCAGAGGCACCTGAACAGGCTGGAAGGATAGGCTGAATACAATGATACGGGCTTTAACAAGTCCAAGTGCTGGGTCCTGCACTTTGGCCACAACAACCCCCTGCAGCAATACAGGCTGGGGCAGAGCAGCTGGACAGTGGCCAGGAAGAAAGGGACCTGGGGTACTGATTAATGGCAGGCTGAATGTGAGCCAGCAGTGTGCCAGCTTGAACACTGGCCAGTGGCATTCTGGCCTGGATCAGCAATGGTGTGGCCAGCAAGACCAGGCAAGGGGTCATCCCCCTGTGCTTGGCACTGGCCACGCCTCGAGTGCTGTGTCCAACTCTGGGCCCCTCAGTTTAGGAAGGATATTGAGCTGCTGGGATGTGTCCAGAGGAGGGCAGCAAGGCTGGTCAAGGGTCTGGACTAACACAAGCACTGTGAGGAGCAGCTGAGGGAGCTGGGGCTGGTTAGCCTGGAGATGAGGAGATTCAGGGGAACTTTATCAGTCTCCACACTGACCTGAAAGGAGGTTGCAGCCAGCTGGGAATTGGTCTCTTCTCCCAGTGGCAGGACAAGGGGATACAGTTTTAAGCTGCACCAGGGTAGCTTTAGGTGGGACATCAGGAAGAATTTCTTCACAGAAGGGGTGATTAGACATTAGAATAGGCTGCCCCAGGAGGTAGTGGAGTCACCATCCCTGGTGGTGTTCAAGAAAAGACTGGATGTGGCAGTGCCACTGTCTGGGTGACGAGGTGGTGTTCAGTCATCGGTTGGACTTGAAGATCTTTGAGGTCTTTTCCAACCTGATTCTGTGATTCTTTGAGTTGACCATCATCCCTTTGAGGTAAGTGTAATGAGGGGTGATTTAGAACATACATCTCTACTGCCTTGGCCTGTGTTCATTTGTCTGGTTTCTTCTATCCATATTAATGTACATCTGGTTTCCTTTCTGAAAATACTGAATGTTGTGCCAAGCTTTGTGATGGTTTTGGACTGATGAACATGTGCCTGATCAGCTGTCTTGCACCAGTCACATCTTGGAAAGAAACTTCTCTTGAGAGGCAAAGTGGTTTGAGACTGCACTCACCTACTGCTGCACTGAGATAGTACCAATCAGTTGAGAACATCTTTACATCTTAAAATGTGCCCAAGTCTAATAGCTCAGACTAGAGTAAAAGTAAGTTTGAAGCTGCTTTTAAAGTAGGTGCTGTTGATGGAAGATGAGAGTATATAATGGGAGTATGAAATTTTGCATTTCCTTGAGTTCAGTGCATTCACTATTCACACACAGCCCCAACAAATAGACCCATCATGTTAAGAAAACCAAACTTGCTCCAGCAGAACATGTATTTCATTCTCTTTTAATCTATCTGTGCTATTCTGTAGACTGCAATTGATTCAAAGCCAGGTATAAGAATAAAGAGGATCTCTCCTCTATTTTACTTGTAGTTGTCAAGTGCAGCATCTAAGAAAAGTGGTTAGAGTGAACAGTTTTGAATTGATATATATTTCTCTCCCTTTCAAAAGGTCAAAGGGCAACCTGACATAGAATTTTGGAAGGGGATTGTCTTCCCTAATTCTCTTTTGGAAAGAAAACTTATATCCCTTGAATCAACTGAGCTGCTTTATTTTCACGTTTGCTTTCTGATGAATTGTTGCAAGATCTGATATTTGAAATTTCTCCATAGTACTCTACTCATAATAAAATTTTGCCAAAAGTGCTGATCCAGATTAGCAAGAACATGACACATCCGTGAAGTATCAGACATGATAAAAATTAGTTTTAACACATAGGATCAGAGCCTTTAAGATTCCAAACTAATTAGAGACTGAATTAGCCTTGAATTACAACTGATTTTCATATCTTTTTTGAGATGGAAAGACAAAGTTGTAACAAGCAAAGAGATGGAGCTTTTAAAAGTTCAGATTTCTCCAAGAATGAAAATGGCTGGAATAAGATGAAGTTGCCTTTGTCTAATTTCTCTTTGAAAATATATTATGTAATTATTGGTCTTAAAACTTAGCTTTAGTTTTGTCTATGTGTTACAGGAATGAAAAATACCGTTAAATTATCATCGTTGATGAGCAGAAGATAACATTTGTCTGAATTGTTTCACTGAGCTTACTGACACTGTACAATAATGCTGTTGTCCTCAAGCCACTGTGTGCCACCGTACACTATATTAAAAAAAAAAAGCATGTATGTACTGTATTTTTAGATGTCTTGAGGTATGCATTCAGGGTGTTTCAGTTACAGGCTTCGCAACTGGTCAAAAGTTTATTAGTTATACCTTTAATTAGATTAACTGTGATATGAAATGAGTGAAGCTTATCCTAAAACTGCCTAGAATTGTTTAGTTGGTTGTTTCTTGTGGAAGAAACTTATAATAAATTGCTTCTTTGTGTTGGGTGGGAAGACTAAATTGAGTATTGTCTTAAAGCCATTTGCTTTGACTAAATACTCAACATCACATTTTCGGGGGGAATGTGTTCTTCCCTTCTAATGTATTTGTGTGTTAAATAGGGGCAGTAGGGGCACTTGGTGAATGTTGATGGAAACCTCTAAAAAGAGAAGGTAGAGTGTTTTGTATTCTAAAAACTAAGTCTGTAGAAAAAGCTGGAGTATATTCAGGTCTGTTTTGTGTGACTGTTAATTCAGCCAATTTTGAGTTAAATTTTAAGTCTGTTTGATCTCAAGTTCAGTCAAGCACATGTTAAGTTTGTCCTTACTCAGAAAAGTGCTTACATTGACCATATGCTTAAATATCATCAGCTGCTGAATTAAACTGAAAAACCTCAGGTGTTCTGCTGGCTTGCTTTTATCGCAGCCTCTATGCCTCCTAACAGGAAGTGGGTATAGGAATGTCTTTGGTGCCATAAGAATTTTAGGAATAGAGCAGGAATTTGTAAATATATCATGCTGTCTCATTTTGGGCTTGAACTTGGTGTGTGGCTCTACATTCTTCATGTAGTGACATAACTGCTGGTGAAAATATCAGAGCACTGTACAATTTAATATTGAAATTTTTAGAAGTCCTATAAAAATCTGTTCTTTCTTTCTAAAGGTATTACTTGCTATAGTTTTTCTCAAATATTTACCCATCTGTATTTTTGGAAGATCCAAAGGTTTACGTTATAATTGAAAGTTCTTTCTGAATTTGTTGCATTTTTAAAAACACCCAGTGCATTTTACACTGCAAATGCTTTGTTTTCCTCTGATCTGTGCAAGTTCTACATGTTAGTAAAGACTTATTATTCATATTTTTAACTTGACACAGTTTTACCTTGAAGCTTATGAGAAAAGAAAGGAAGCTAGAATATTAATTTTGTTAGCTTAGCCAAATATAAGAAAGCTAAGTGCAAACAGCTGCTAACTATGATAAGGGGTACTTGGTGTATGTTGTATTGCTATTAAAGTTAGAAAATATGTTAATTAATATCTTGAGTAAGATTAATTTATATAACTTGTAACTTGGAAAAGGCTTGAGATTTATGTCAGATAAATATTGATGGTTTGTAACTGAGTGTGTTGTGCACAGAAATGCCATCTGACTATTATTGTCAAGCTTGCTTTAACCTTCAGAGATAAGTTTTTTTGAGAGAAGCATACTGCAGAAGCTCTCTGGCAAAAAGTCAAGAATTGAGATCTGATGGTGTACTTACAAATGGTACTTGTAGTGAAAAAGATGGACAATATGGGGTGGAGGGGTTTATTTCTTTGAGTTGAGTTTTTTTCTGGTTTTTTTTTTTTTATTTAATATATATAATTCTTTGGCTGTTGTTCCACCAAGAAAAGCATTTCAGAATTAAATGAATGCTTAATTCTTCAGCTGTCTCTTAATTTCAGGGTATACCATTGTGGCAAAACATCTTTCTGGATTCTTTATCCAGAGTCATCTGAAATCATACATAGCCATTCTGTTTGAATAAGCTAGCTTTGTTTTGGGACTCACAATCTGCTCACTGGTGCTTAAGTGCTGTACCATGAGGTTCATAGAAGTTTCTGTGAGAGCTTAAAAATATTTTTAAAAGTATTCTTTAATGTTTTACAATGCTCACTTGAATTTAGGCCAGGGACAAAGGCCCATATTAAACAGAGTGCAGGGATCACACAGGTGATACACAGGGAAGTTTATTCTGAAGCACCCTTCTTTGTCCTGCAAGATCTGCTGCCACTGTGTTATGCCCTCCTTAGCCCTGACTCCGTTATGTGATTTTGAGGATCTGCTTTCAGGAAAATCTAAAAAGCAGTGGAAGTTACCCGTGTCATGGGTTATGTGCATCAGAATGCATTATTTACATCCAGGGGACGATTGCATTCTGTGTGGGAGCGTACAAAACACAGCACAGGATTCTGACGCTGTGCTGTGCCATTAACAGCACACACACGAGCAGTGTGAGGGGAGCTGTAAGCGTGAGCTTCCTCTGGCACCGACTGCTGGGGCAGCTTGCAAGGTGTCATGATTTAGTCTCTGCTTCTCTTCCGTGCCTCTCCTTCAAAAGGTTGAAAGGTTTCTTCAAGAAAAACGTAGTTGCTTGATAGGTTATGGAATACTGTGAATCGAGGCTTTTATAAATTGAGCATGTAAACTGCCTTCATTCAATGGTACCTCACCTTTTCCAGAAAGTGTTTTTAGATTTGATCATTAGATTAACATTTAAGTGTCTGTGTACTCAACTACGTCACCAGAGTTTCCTTATGTGGAAAAGAAAGCTCATTTGCATGGCCAGGTACTAAACCGTTTTTAATAAAAACATTTCTCAGGAACATAAAGTTTTTATCATTTGAATGCAAAATGCTTTAGACTAACAGTGAGGAGATATCAGAATTGGGGAAGCATGGTAAAGGTTCCAAGTACTTACTTATTATTAGGTTTACATTTTCAAAATTATAAATTCTGAAATCAGTGTTTCAGGTTGCTAGTCCAATTACCTTTTGACTTTGCTCATTGTTTTGGGTGTGTGGCTATGGAGAAGCTGAGCTTTGTTTTTTTACCATTCTTGCAGTAAGATGCTGACAGTGTTATGAGCTTGGTTTTTCTCTGTTATATATGAGGATCTTAGATTAAAAAGAGTAAACAACTGATCTGCATGTCAATTTTTTAATGTTTTCTTTAAATGGAAGGGAAGGACCTAGGAGTTGCAAGAAAGAACCCATTTCCTTTATTCTAGCTGACCTAATGTTTGCAGAACCTGGTTAGGAACTCTTGATTACTATAATTACATACAATAACAAAACTAAAGTTCTTTGGAAAAACCCAAGGCAATTTCCAATGATGTTTGTGGGTGGATTAATTATTTTAATACATTTGGAGTAATGCCTCCTAGCTCTTCCCCCCCCTTCAGCATTACAGTAAACAGAAAACTTTCTTTGCAAAGGACTTAATTGGCTGTAATTTGTTGGCTAGATAGAAGCTGTCAGGGGATGGACAACACAGCTCTGGATAGAAGTTCTGTGTGCTTTTGATTTATTTAGGCTTTTTGGGCTTTCTCCCAGGGTGTTGCTGAAGTTTCAACTTCTGAAAATTTGATCAAGGGACCATCTTGTGTCTGACTTCAAAATAATATTAGTAATAAAAAGGGTGGAGCAAGACCACTGCTCCTAGGGGATTGAAAACAGTTTTAGTGATGTGATCCTTCAGAGAGCTCCTGTGCTTCCTCTCCACACAGCTGGAGTTGCAGGGAGGAGAGGCAGTGTATGGGGCCTCAAAACTGATTATTTAATAAACAGCTGTTAGCATTTGGGGGACTGGGAGCTGGCATAAATTAAAAATGTTGTTGACTTTCTATTACTAGGTTATTACTTTTAGAAATTTCCGTTGCAAGTTCCCCTTTTTCTTGTTTCTCCATTCCTGAACAAAAACTTAACTTGCTGATAACTCATTTACTTAAAATAGTGATTTTACAGGCTGACATTGGTGGTGTTAAAATGAGTGAAAAGACCTCTTTTTTCATTATTTTTATTTTAATAATTGGAGACAACATACTGGAATATGCATATACTCAGGGTCACTGTATTCATAATGTGATGACACCTGTTACATCTTACTAAATCAATACATTTTTGTGCTTTTCATCACTGGATTCTTTGCCCTATAGTCTTTGACCCTTCGATTTTGTGCTTGAAGGTCTTAAGAAATGGCCAAATACAAAGTTAAACACAAAAAAATAACAGCTGTGTGATAATAAGAATGCACTGATGGCAATAGGAGGGAGGATGTCAGCTTGAAGCAGTGTGTTGTGTCAGCAATTTGAATACTCTCCTAAACAAGGTCATTTTTAGGTAAAAGTAACATGTTCTGCTAAGAACTGGAGGCTGAGGACCTGTGGGAGATTAAAAAAAAAAGTTAAAACCTAGGTATCAGCAAAATTTGTCTTGTGTGTGTTAACATAGAAACAAAACTTTTGACTTCATTAACCGTAGAATTAGTGTATTGCCATAAAGCAGATTGGCAATGTCATGTCAGTTTTTGGAAGAAAAAGCTGCCTGAGTTGAGTAGTATCCAGTTTAGCCTCCTATCCATTTTAGTTATCTGCAAGTGTACTTGTTTGACCCCCTCCAAGCAAAACTATATCCATGTTTGCCAGAATGTTCTTGTGCCATTCAGGCAAGTCCGTACAACTCCCTGCAACTCTGCTTTTTTGGCAGAGTTTTGGTTGTAGTTCAGGTAATTGCACAGTAAACTCAAAAAGAAACTTGAATGTGTGAACCTATTTGTACCTTCAAAAAAAAAAAAAAAAAAGAAAAGCTGGTGTAACCCAAATTTGGCACAGCTCCAGTCATTACCTGTTGCTCATCAACTCTAACCTGTGTGTAGCAGCTCCTTTCCTATCTTCTCATGAGGTTAAACTTGTATCATTGGGGGAATGTGTTCCATTTGAGATCAGAAGGCTTCCAGAGACTTCTTTGGTAGAGCTGCTGGTGTGAAAAGGCTCGTGGTCTGTGTCTAGAGGGCAGCCAGTTTAAATGTGAGTACAGGGACTGCTTTGTTTGCATTCTTTTTCCATCATTGCTGATCTAGAAGTTATTTTATTTAGTGATTTGGGAAGATAAAAGCTGATGGGAGAAAGGGCTCTGTGCAGACTACTGTGAGACAGCAGCAGTTGCACTTGTGGAAGCAAACACAGCCTTCCCAGCACCTGTGAGTGGTGAATAAAGCTAAAGAGCTGGAGAGTGGGGCTGTCTTCCGAGAAGTGATTGGCAGGGCTGGAAGATAACTCATTACAGAATCAGCAGAAGACTGGGAAACATTCATTTATGCCAATTCAAATTGCTCTGGTCTCTAGAGACTTGGCAGTGTGATTCACTACTATGAAATATTCAGATTTTAATCATCATTGCCTAGTGCAAAAACTGTAACTTGGTCATTTCTAAAATGTTGAGCTTTTATTCTGCATAAACAAGTGTGAATTTATATAGCAAATGAATGTAAATAGATACAAAGCATAGCTATATATTAAACTTCTGAAAACATGAATGTATCTATAATGTATACACATTTATATTTACTTGTTTGCAATCTTAAAAGGGCTGTGGAAGAAATGCTTTGTCTGCTGGGAACAATTTGTGTATGTTCTGGTGAATGAAGAGTAGGGCACAGAACTGAGCATTGGGTGCTGGCAGATTAGCAGTGGCTCAGCACAGAGCATCTGGTCGTATATTTTTCACAATAACTTAAAGACGTATCTGAATTGTTCTTAAAGCTTTACTTAAAATACAGAAATCCAGGTTTTGCTGGTGTGTCAAACTCTGCTGAGTCTGAAGGTGAATTTCTGAGAAAAGCTGGTATTTTTGTTTCAGATTTGCACAGCTGTTCCTCATTGCCAGACTTACTACTGCAGAACAGTCCAGCTACAAGTCACTCCTTTTCTTCAGCTGTTTTCTAGGAATCCCAAACCCTAGTACTTTTCCTTCTGATTCTGGCTACTCTTATAGCTTGAAGTCATTATGCTTCCTGTTGTCCAAGCAAGCTGTCCCTGATAAACACAGACAAGCCATTCTGTTCTAGCAGATCATTGCATTGTCTGGTTTCTGGCCTGTCGTCCAAGTGTGTGGCACTCCTGGAAACAATGTGTTCCCAACTCCCCCCTCCACCTAGTCCGCATGGCTTGCCTGCCAATTCATTCTCTTTGAATGTAGGCTTGGTCATTTTCGTGCAGCCTTGCCAAGGATTACTGAGTAATTGCAGCGGGATTTGGAGTGACCATATAATGGAGAGGAAAACAGATTTGTGTACTTTCTGCTTTTTAAAGACACATGAGCAAGGACTCACAGGTTTGTTAAAACACAACTCAAATACTGGGCCTTAACAGCTGCCAAAGGCCCTCTGATTTGCTTGATGATCTGAAGGCTTCTATTTTAATATGCTATCAAAGGAAATAGAAGTGCATGAAACATGGGCTTTAGCTGAACAGAAGGGGCATTTGAAAACCTAGTCTAAATCCCTTTTGTGAAAATTTTTGTTTGGGTGGTTTTTGTTTGTTTGTTTTGTCTTCCTAAGGACCCAAAGGTGCTGGGATTTTTTATAAGTTCTTATTAAAGTTTTGACACTCAGCTTTCTTCATGCATACTTTCATAGCTATGTAATTTCTCTGTTACTAATTCCTCCTGAAATATGAATAATATGAAAAAGCAAAATTCCTGATGTTATTAATGCAGAAATTGTGTGTGTGAAGATAGCCTGTGTTTTGCTCAAAAATGTATTGTTCTTTTTCCCTGGTCCCTTGTGCTCATTTTCAAGTCTTTCCTGCACAGCTGAAGTGCAAAGTAATAAATAGACAATATTAGACCCAAGTTGTATGTACATATTTTTCTTTTCAGAATTTCATTGAAAAGGCGAGCTTTTGTGTTTTGGCATTTGGAAAGAAGCATGGAGTATATTTTGAACCCCAGGTAAAATTAATTTTTCAAAATTGCAGTGGCTGAGGAGGTGTCTGTGTTGGACCATAAGGCCCCAGAGCTCTGCTTGCTGCAACAGGAAGGATTCAGATTCTGTCTGATTTTTCTTACAAGGCTTTAGCTTGCTGATTAGTATTGATTGCTGAAGGAATTGGCCACTTGACTAGATGCTGAATCAAGTAATCCCCTCAGTTCTTGCTTTGCAAATCCATTGTCGTGGAACAAGTTGCTGAGAAGCTTTGCACGTGTGCCACAGTGTGATGGGAAATTCTCTCACAGTCTGACTGGTAAAAATTGTACCTTTTCTCCACTTCCTAATGTCCTATTGACACTAGTGATATTTGTGCATGAATTTTAGAGTAAAAGAGAATAACAAGAAAAGGCCAGATGTAGCTTTTCAATACATCTAAGTGATCCACAGTGAGATTGAGCCTTCTAAATCACATAGGTAGTGTTGAAAAATCTCCCCATCTCTTTCTATCTAAACATTGTCTACTGACTCAGCTCTTGGCACACAGCATAAACAGAGGACCTGTAGCTAATGAAGCTTTTAAATTTTGTGTTCTAAACTGGTCTCCAAGATGTTGGTAACAAACCCATCAACTGTACCTGTCCCAGCTCTCAAGATCTTTGCAGTAGTGTGGGATGCTGCATGACAAGTACACAGGGATGCTGACTGGGGAAGCAGGGGACAGGTGATACCAGTGAAAATAGCCAGGGATTTTGTGTGCAAGTTTCAGGGAAATGTAATGGTTCTGGTCCGTGTTACTTGGGACTCTTAGAATATAAACTCCTGCTGTTATTTGTAAGACATTACCGCTGACGTGTGACAGTAAGGATCAAGCAAAGGGGAGATGCAGGATCAGCCATGTACACCTTGTTTTTGCTAACTGGGTTGTATAAAGCCCAGGAAAGTCAAGTGAGTCCTGCCGTGGTGCTGTTTGCAGATTTAGAGCCTCTGGCTGAAGGTTGGTTGGTTACCTGTTGGTCATTTTGGCGTCTGGCTGTTCTGTCAGTTGCCTCTTTCTTCAGTCCTGAATGTCCTCTCTTGACTACTGCATTTTTGTTCACAGAAGTTCAGCTGAAGCCTTCTTATAGGAGTTCTAGTTCTGCATTTCACATTAGCTATAACTATAGTTATTATGAAAATACTTGCTTTAGTTGGTAACTTCAGATAAGCAGTTAGTAAATACTTCTTGCTCAACTTACTTCTATTCTATTTGAAAATATTTCAGATTATTTGATGAGAGGAGAAAATAATTCACATGTGAAATACAAGCTGTGGAAAAGCCTCTGATCCTGGAGCATGAGGAATATATAGTTTTAAGTCATGAATTGTATCATACTGTATCAGGCATCCATTTACTACAGCTATACTTTTGTTTTAGGAGCATCAGAATTGTCAGTAATAAGAGTTTCATTCAGGAGACTATCGGTGTAAAGAGTCCTTTGGAGATAGTTGTTTTGCTCCTCTGCTTTGGTTGCTGATTAAATTCCTGAGGCTGAATTTCTTGTAATGAGAAATTAACTCTTAGATGAATTTCCAGAGGAAAAGTATTGCGTAAGGGCTATCTATGACCATCTGAGCTTCCGGACAAGGAAATATGCTAGAAGTAGAAAATACAGCCTGCTATATATGCACACCCAGATCATGGTTCACTGATTTTTTATTTTTTTTTCCTCCTCTGGGAGGATAATACCATTGACCACTGGTAGCAGAAGTCTGTGACAAACAAAGAAACATCAGAACTTGTGAGCAGAGTAAGAGAATGCATTTTCTTAAGATGCAAAGAAAATATCAGAAGTTGTTTAAAGGTAGGTTATTGTTACAAAATAATAGGAAGTATTAATGTAATAAATACCTGAAAATGTGTTGTGTACATAATAATAATAGTGATGTTCTTAGCATTGTCTTTGAACAGGAGACATGAAAAAGTTTCAATAACAGAGGCATGTTTTCCGTATTTTGAGTTCGTTATCTGAACACCTGTAGTCATTAGCAAATCTTTTGGAAATTATTGAAATTACTTTCTTAGCAAGTGTGGCAATAATATAATACTCTGTTACCTTGCTCATGCCCACTGTGTGCTGGTTCCAGGAGGAGTAGACGACCAAGCAGCTGAAGCAGAACTGGTTGTCTTTTGATGATTTTGCAAGCCTAGAGCTAATGCATTTGGTTTGAAGAGCTCTTCTGTCCTGCATATGCAGTGCATTGAAAGCATGGTGCCACTGCACAGGTCTTTACTAGCAGCGATATGGTTGCCAAATGATTTCTGCATATTGATAGTGAATTTTCTGTGTTACGCGTGTAACTTTCCCTGGGGTGGTGTGAAACTAGATCACCAAAATGATTTATGAAATGGAAACCTGTTTGAAGGCTCATATTAGTGGTAGTTTGACAGTTGTTTGGCTTTGTTATTTTAAGTGACTTTTATAATGGAATCAGTTATTTAGACAAAGAGGGGTGGGTGGTAAGTATGCACAGAGGCTGCTGTATCAAACTCAACTACCCAATACAGAAAGGCCCTGTATCTGAAACTATTGGAACTCAAATAGTCAAGCCTTGAGTGTGGATTTGTGATGGTACAGTTACATGTAATTCTGTACTAAAGATGCATCTCTCTTCTCTGATAACATATTCCTTACAAGTAGTAAGGAGATTTTGAAAGGCTTTAACTATTAGTTCAGAGTTGCTTTTCATTAGACTTAGCTGCAGTTGTCATGAGACTTCTGTTTGGGGATTTGAGTTTATTTTGTAGCCTGTGCTTATGTTATCATATACAAGCCTTGCATTGGTTAGGAGGGGGAAATGCTAGGGAATATTGTGCTTCTAACCACATCTCTTAGCTAGACATCCAGATTGTGGCTTCAAAATAAAACTTCCAGACACTACATTGGAAGGCTAATGTGCTTTACCAGGCAGGCAAAACTTAATAGCAATTGTAGCTGCTTGAAATGAGCATTCTCAGTGGGGTGTAGGGAAGAGATAGGAATTTGAGTGGTCTTTAAAACAAAAAAAAAAGGAAAAAAAAGGAAAAGGTTTGGCAAGGAGGTTGTGTTACAAGCAGTGAATACTTTAGCATGCACACAGACACCTACCTAGACTAGACCCTTTTCCTTGTCTCACTTCAGAGGCCATGGCAGTGGGGAGGAGGCATCAGCCCTGGCAAAGCTGGATGCTCATCCTGTGCTTCCTTCAGCTGCAGCAGCAGCTTCATGCAGGCAGCTGTGGAACTGGCCCAAGCATCTCCTGTCAATGATTTCCATTTTTGTTATATTGGCAGGTAGCATGGTGGTACACTGCTTATGGTCTGAAGGACAAGTGGGCATCTCTCTGAGCTTGATACTGGTTTCTGGACCAGTGTGAAAGCTGCTAGTGGTTGTGTGGTGCATTAATAATACTAATGGGCTATTACTCTCACAGTTCTGTATATAGATAAGGATTAATATTATATTGAAATTTATTGTGAATTACTTAGTTTGTTGATATATGATGACATCAATTCTGTGGTGTAATAGCTTTCATAGTATTACTTTAAATACTGTGCTATCTTCCCTGAGACTCAGGGTAATGACATGTGTCTTAATTGACTATTTTTTTTAACATGATGTAGATTTGCACTAATGATGGTTGGAAATATATATTTTTGTATTTTATAACATAGTTGCCTGTAAACATCCAGACTAGAAAATGTTTTCCAGTGACTGCAGCTTTTCCTGGCTGCTTTTGTATCAACATTTGGCATTATCTAGTTGCTCGACTCAGTGCATTCTTGAATCGTTTTCAGGAAAAAATACTAACCTCCATAGACTTAGCTTTTGGTTACAGACAATGATTCTTTTTGTACTTTTTCCTAATCTCTAACATCCATTTTTTTTCTGTGTGGACAGAAATGGTTTTTTGAAGGGATTGAAGCCATCATTGGGAGTGGAACATTTGGATTATGACAAGTTTTTCCTGCTGGTAGTTTCTAAGTGGGCTCTGGGTGTGGGCAGGCATTTCTGGAGCAGTCCTCAGCATTGTGTTTAGCTTTTGGATGTGTCTGCACTTTGCTTCAGAGCTATTATTACAGCTCATTTAAACAGACACAAGGTAGTTTAAAACAAATTAATTTGGGCTCCAGTAGCAGGCCTGCTGCAGGGCTAAGGTGTCACTGTCTGAATATCTAGCCAGAGCTGGGGTTTGTGTGTTTTGCATTTATATTTTTATGGTTATGGCTCACCTACAGTTGCTGCCGTAGAGGTACGTCAGGTCAGTCCTTGCATGCTGCAATCATACCTGACTCGTCGCTGTGGATTGTGTTCTCTCTTTGCTGCATTTTAAAGTAGTGAATTTCAATAAATTGCCAGGGATGAAAGGTAAGAGAGCAGCTCTTGTAAGACAGGTTTTCAGTCCATGCATAAAATGGGCAAAAAATGGGATGTTGATGAAAATCTCTTCGCTGGTTCCTGGCCTATTGCTGCCAGACAAGGTGCCACCAACTGGAGTCTATCTCCAGCTTCCCTATATTGACATGAGTCATTCAGACCTGCTGAAAGCATTAAGTCTAGTTATAACTTGCCCCAGTAAAGGTTCAGGGCAGCTTCAAGAGACTGTCGCAGTCTCTGTCATTTTTCTGAGCTCAGGCTGCCAGTGTGACAAGTTGGGGTTTTACTGGCTCACGAGCTGGTGAGCAGCTTGGGGTGAAATCTTCATCTCGCTCAAGTTGCTGGATGCTTTACTGTTCTACTCAATGCTCCTTGTTTTCCCCATATGCCATCGAATTAACATGTATTTCAAATAGGAATCAAATTTGTAAACACTGTTGATCTGCCTGTAACTGCTGCCCAGTGTTGGAGGTGATTGATGACGTTGTTACTGGCCCTTACAGGAGAAGTGCATGGGCTTTGGTGCCTCAAATTGCTGCTCTCTCCTATTGCTACCTGTTTACTACAAAACACAGAAGCCTCCTTTCAACCATTCTGCTTCATGTTTTAGCCTCTCTCCTGCTGCCAAGAATATTTTTACTCTGCATCAAGAGAAAATGAATTCATGCCTTCAGGATTTGTACTCTTTGCTCTGTGCTATACGATAGCAACCCAGTGAGATGTGCAAGTGGAAACTGCATTAATGATTGATAAAAGCTGAGAGCTGTTTAAATTTTTTTCCTGTTTAATGACTATCAATAATTTAATGCATTTACTGTATGTTTTTAAGAAGTGACACCCATATTACAGGCTTGGGTTTAATAGGCTAAATGATTCAAGCTTAAAAAAGTACCTATTTCCAACATAAAGTGTGTCTTCTTTTTAATTAAGAATAAGATAGAAAAATACGAAATCAGGCTTGTACAATAGAGGTAGTTGCTGCAAAAAAAAAAAAAAAAAAGCTTCTGCATGCCCCATGCCCATTATCCTTGGGGCTGTTGGGCTGTTGGTAAGTCAGCACTAGCCCACTGACAGCAGCACACAGGCTAGCAGGGAGCAGCAGTGGTTACCCCCGCCAACAGGGAGCCCCAGCAGGATGCTGCTTTCCCAGATGTGGCCATGCACCTGACTCTCCTGTTCCTTATGCCCTGGGCTCCACTCCACCAGTTATTTTAGCTGGTCGGTCAGCATCCTGTCACCTAATCACTTGGGGAAAGTTGGGGGCCAAAGCTTTTAGACAGAAACTGCTTCCTTCTAGATCTGGCTTAAAAGGGAGAACTAAGTGTTCGACAAAATTATTCCCATCCTGTTTCTTTGGAAGGGACCAGATTTTTCAAGTGATGAGCATCTCTCATTGTGCTTCAGTGCACCAAGTTTGGTCCTCAGGGTTTGCATATAAAATATAGGGTATCAATTTTACTTGTGCTCTGTATGTACCTTTTTAGGTGATTAAGAGAAAATTAATTTTTTTTTTTATTCTTGGTGGGGTCATTGCAGTTAGACTGGTAGATAAATGTCATACAGAGGTTGGTATGCTTTAATAGGCATGTTACCTAATTGCATCCATATGAATAGTGCTTCAGAAAGCTCAGATTTTTCACATGGACAAATGTCATTTTGGAAAGAGCTGTTTCCAGGAGCAGGTGGGAAAATACATATAGCTGTAACATTAAAGCCATAGAAAACAATTTTGTGAACGCCTCTATATAAAGATACAGAAATAAAATACATTTGGCATTTGAATTAAAGGTTGGTCAAATCAATAAAATTATACTGCTTGTTTAGAAAATATATTTCATTTAAGTAAAATCTAGTCTTTTATTTAGACATCTGTTGGTGGTGGATCCCATGAGAAAATTTATTTAGGAGATCTGTGTTTTCATTGACTCTTAAAATGTTTTTATGCTTTGTCTGTGCTTCTGCAACAATGTTTTGGTTACTTTTTCTTGACTTTTTGTAATACATACTTGAGAAGAGCTTTGAGAAGAGCTTCCTGTCTTTGTGCAGATACAGTTCTGGGAAAATAGTACTTATTTATGTTTGAAGAAGCTTCTTTCTTCACAAGTGTCTCCAGTACAGGTGTTTGCGGTGGAGGGCTTACCCTGTTGTATGTATGAGACGTGCACACACACATATGCGTGGATCATAGGGATATGCTTTTAATGCATACTAAAATAAATGAGAATTTGCTGATTTCTCGCTTGTTCTCTTTATGTTGCTGTAGGTAAATGTTATATTGTGTTTTCATGAAATGTTACATGAAATGAAACGTGCAAGTTCTATTTCATACTGATTTTGTGCCAACTGTAGATACTAGAAAATAGCTTGGAGAAAGAACCTGATTCAGAAGCAGGAGAGGGTCCTGGCTTCAAAACCCAAGGCTGAGAGCCTTTGTTCAGTTTCACCGTGCTATTTAAGAGTAGGTATTTTAGTTTTTGTTTTTTTTTTTTTTTTTGGTNTATTTTAGGTTTTTTTTTTTTTTTTGGTGTGTGTGTGGGTTTTGTTTTTTTTTTTGTTTGTTTGTTTTTTTTTTGTTTGCTAGTTCCCTCAATACATGTTAAGGAAATAGTTGTTTTATTACCTCTCCTAGATCAAAAGGTTGAAAATCAACAGGAAAGAAAAAGAAAAGAACTTCTTACTGTGATGTAAACTTGACCTATATCTATTAGTACACTCTGAATGTACATATAATTCCCGTGAAGAAAAGTAACTGCTAGTTGAATGCAGATTGAAGAACCTTGAGAACCCTATTTGGTTTTCTTTGTAAATTTTAAGAGGTGTTGATGATGATGCCCACCTTGGTTTAAACCCTGAGTTGCCTCATGTTGTGGACAAGGTTTGTGGAGGGTTCTGTTGCATACAGCAGTGCTCTGATCTAATTCCTCAGTGTAATGAAATTAATAGCCATCACAGAGCTAGAAAATGCAATAAACCAGAAAATCAGCCAGGTTGGTTGTGTACAATGGGGGCTTCTGTTGACACAGGAGTTCCTCTAAGAGCTGATGGGGGCTCCATGTAGGGTCAGACATGATAAGGTCAGCAAGCTCTTTGCCAGTCAAGCAGTGCAGATTGGAAGTGAGGGGCATTACTTTACCAAAATTTTATCTTCTGAATGTAAAAAGTCTCTGAATCACTTAAGACCTAGAACCTGCAAGTGTCCTGCAAGATTTTTGTGTTTTTCTGTAGGAAGTGGGCTACGTTTAGGTAATGCCTGGAAAAAACACTACCTTTGTTGTGCAGCAGGAAGAATAAATCTGGCATCATCATTCAGAAAAGATTAGTCAAAATCACATTCCACTATCCCTGCTCCGTGTTAAAGTCTCCAGCTCAGGTACTGTCCAGAATGGGCATGCATCATGTGAGATTTGATGAGAACCCAGACCTAGCTGGAATAATTGAGGATTATTTTTATTAAGCTTGATGTAGGAAAGCAATTCTGCTAAATTCATTGCAAGGATTGACTCACACACCATCTTGAGGGTGTTTGACTCAACATATGCCCAGTCATTTATCTAATGTTGATGTCAACGATTTGTTGGGTTTTGAATACAGTGTTTCCCAGTTTTCTGTTTGTTTCCTTCCTGTAGTGCCTGTATACCCAAAACATTTTGACATTTTTTTCATATGAATTATCTCTAGCACTGCCAGAAATTTAGTCAAGTCTTTTGGTATTGTAAGTCATTTTGCACAGTTTCTCCACTTAGAATTTGACTTTTGGGTAATGCGTTATCTCACTTTTTTTTTCCTTGCCTGAGGATTTGAGAACAGACCAATCTCACCTTCTTTGGAGCAAGTGATGTTGAGTCAAACCTATGTCTCTAAATGGTACTTGAGACAGATTTCTGTCTCCCTGAGAATGTTGTTAAAAAACTTCGGTTTTTTGCACTCAGACTTTTTTTTGCCACCTCTTGATTTTATGTTTGATTTTAAAATATGGTTTCTTGAAATCTTCCATGTCTGCTTTAAATGATTTCTTCTACTAGTAATAGGATGGAAGTGCAAAATTTTTAAGCACTTTAAATATAACCAGTATTTCAATTCTTAACAGACTTTATAAGAGATCTGGGGGAATGGGGGGGGTGTCTTAGCAGGGAGAAAAATGCTGTCAAAAACATTCTTTTGACTTGATAATGAAAAAGAAAAGCAAATGATTCATTTGATTTAGGAATACAAAAGTAGTGTATGTTTGAGGGGGTGATACAATTTCTTTTTTTTCTTGCATTTTGCAACCTGATCTGTGCTGAGCTGCTCAGTAAGTATTGATTTGCACATAGCCTCGGGATGTACACGTGTCAGGAGCAATTCACTAAGGGTCATTTCTTCTCCCGTCCCCACAGTGAGAGCTGTAGCACTGTTTTCCTTTTTTTTTAAAAAAAAAAAAAAAAAAAAAAAAGAAAAGAAAGATTTGAGTTCTCCAGGTTTTAGCTTAAGTTGCTTAGCATCAATTAGTACAAGATGGTGAAAGCCGACAGAAAGCAGAAATGCAACTGATGAGGGGTGTAAGACACTGAGAAAGTGAAATTAAACACTGTGGGATGGTTTGCCTTCAGGCAGAAGGCTGAGGAGGCAGGTTTTTGAGTAGTTACATTTTTGTGTCAGGATCCATTCTTTCACATTGTCAGATTATTGCTGCGCCTATTTATGGGTGCGCATAACAAGGCAGAAGAGGTTTTGAATCACTGAGCTTGTTCTTTCTCTCCTTAGTGCACATTTTCTGTGTGTTGTCTTCTGTGATCTTTATTTAGTTTTTCATTGTTTATTTACACTGCCACTGTTACTTCATGAATTCTTTAAATCATTGCCTATCTAGAGGGGAATCTGGACAGAATTACTCTTGCAGCTTTAAGTCTTGCTGACAGGAGGAGAGAAAAAGAGAGCTTTTGTCCCCTAGAGAAATGCAGGAACTGTGGCCATTTAGAATTGGACAGACATGGTGGCTTTGAGGGAGATGCTGTGATAGAAGTGCTGCCTTTTATGTTGTTTCCTATCTGTAGGGGCCCCTTATTTAAAATCTCTTCCGAGAGACTAGGATCTGTGTGCTGTTAGCACATGGGTTAATTGTTGTTTTGAGAGATGGCAGAAGTGTGTGTGGAAATGTAAGGTAGCCTTTTGAGCATTTGTGTTCAGATTTTCCGTGGGACAGAAAAGGGTAGAGTTTTTCTGTATGAATATAAGCCAACAAAGTGTGATGGAGAACAGACTGGACGTGTTTCCCTTTGTTCATTCCCCGTGGAAAACCTTGATTGCCATTTCCTCAAAGATGTTAATGTCTTACATGCACACTTTAAAATAATTTTCCACTTGATTTTCCTGCCTTTCATCAGAGGCAGGTACTGGAGGTAGGGAGGGGCCCATTAAATCTGTGTCTGTAAGTTTCTTTAAAGTCATGTTAGGAGTAGGGCAGAGAGAGAGATGGTCTGAGGTGAGGAATTGTGGTTTTATGGGAGTGCAGCTTGATTTCTAAGTAGTACCTTTAGTCCAAAGATTTTTTAGATCCCTTTCCCTTCATTCTGTTTTAAAAAACCCCACGCAAATACTTACTCTTGCTGTTACTGAAAGATTTTAAGTAGCTGGAATAGATTTTCTTAAGAAAAAGAGAAGACTTAAAAAGAAACAGAATTTATGATTAGTTGCAAATACCTCATAATTGTAGGTATGAGTCTCTCAGAACAGAGTACATAAGCACTTGAATGTTGGTATATACCTGTATGTTCAGTATGCATGTTGGAATTTGCCTTTTGCCAACTATTTTGATAGTAAATGTGGCTCATTTGAATTTTTACAGAGGTGGGTGTGAGCTTGGCTGAAGCATGTTTACTTAATAGAATAAATGCTCGAGAATATTTTTGAATCGGACTTTAACCCATTCTAGTATGGGACTTTATCCCATTCTAACAGGAATCTCTTTGCTTTTCTTAGTAGTGGTTGACTTGACATTCATATTCCCTATTTTGATAAGGTGACAATGGAGAAAATATAGGAAACCCTAAACTGGTATTTTAGAACTGCAGAAATAGTGGCAGTAGCTCTGCCAAGCAAGAGTTGTAATCACTAGCCTCTCGAAAATCATGAAAGCTAATGCTTATTTCCTTTTTTCTACTTTTTTTTTTCTCCTCCCCTCAGGAAATACTGTTGTGCTGAGGAAGAAAACAGCTCCCTCCTCCCTTTTTTTTTTTTTTTTCCCCCCTTCCCTCCTTTCTTCTTCTTGCCTGATTCAGAAGCTTCAGGAATGTGCTAATTGGCGGCGGCCTCTTCAGAAAGGTAAGGGGTAATTGTTATCTGCTTTTCAAGGTGTCTTGCCTGCTCTGCTCCTTCTGGATGGGCAGGTGATGGCAGAAGAAGTTTGTCTACATGGAGTTTAGCCAAGCTTCTGGTTCATGTGGGTTGCCCTTTTAATACTGGAATGCAAAGAGAAGCTTTGTGCACTTCTTGTTCTACTACTGAGTGTAGGATACTGTCCCTTGAGAAAATCTAGAAGATGAGATATATTTTAAATGCTTGCAGAGGAAAAAAAGTAAAACTCTTGTATTGCAGACTGATTAACTAAATCTTTGCCTGAATATCAATTTAGATAGAAAGACAGTTAAGTCTGGAGAAGAAAAGTTGAAGTGCTTCTTTTATTATTATCACATATGTACATCTGATCAGGCAAATATAGGTTGGTTTGGTTGTTGTTTGGTTAGTTTTTTAAAAAAACCTGGTGTCTTCTCTGGTGTCTGCCATGGTTTTGTGGCTGGTTGTATCACTGATGGATAAGGCAGGAACAATCTGGAAGCCCAACTCTAGTTCTGAATGGTGAAACACATGGCAAGTCTTTAACTCTCTGGACTTTTGCAAGTTTTGGGCAGAAGTACAAAATGTGGTGAGTGAGAGGAATTTAATTTTGTAGTTATCTAGTGATGGGAAAATCCATGTCTGTCTTTGTACTGCAAGACATTCGGTTTATGTGTCAGAGATATGTAAACTCAAAATAAAATAGTATTGATTCATAGAGCATGGTGAGCTGCATGAGTAGACTCAGGTTTGTTGCTAGACAAATTGCATATGTATTTTAATATTAAAGATTTGTATTTGCTTAGGAGCTGCAGTGCTTTGAGATGTCATTTCTTCTTCCATCTTTGTGATAGATGTTCATGCTCTTTGTAGTGGAGGCAATATCTTTTGTCTAGACCTCAGCCGTTCTGGTTCAGAATGAACAACTTAATTCAGCACTGAGAAGGGCTTTATGCTAACTTGCTGGGTTCTGAATTGGAAAGGCCAGTGCATGATACAAGTTTTCCTGCTGGATTGCTTGGTGGTGCTAACATTTGTGATGGGTTTTGAAAGACAGTGAGATACAATAATGGCTTAAATTGCCCCAGCAAGATTTGTCAGAGTTCATTTGTCAGACGCCTCACACTGACTAGGTACACTAACATATCAAGGATAAGCTCCAGACAGGTAATGTGCCTTGGGATGTTCTTTTTCTCATTCTCCATCTCACTCTTGCTGGTGCAGAGGCAAGCTAAGTCTTTATTGAACAGCCACTACCAGCTGTCTGGCTACTTTCTGCAATAAAGCTAATGATCTAATGGGCAAATGTTTCTTGGGGACCTTCAGCTGAAGCGGAGACAAGGAGAAACATACAGACCAGCTAAAGGGTTCTCAAGGAGTTTGCAATTTCCCCAGGGCTCCTTCTATGTAATTACCTGTCTCTCTCTTTGTCTCCTATCTTTTAATGCAGGAGGAGTGTCAGACTCAAGGCCGCTAATCTTCGTTACTATGGAAAGGCTGGTTACACTTCTCTTTGTGTACTTCAAAAATGGCAATCGCTGGTCCCCAGCTGGTTTCCCGAATCTAACTTAAAAATGGATGATAGCTTTCCTCCTTGGTGCCAGACTAAAGAATGCAGCTGCCTGTGCTGCTGCAGGCAGGCATTGCCTCTGCCACTGATGCTGAGAGGAGCCTGCAGGAGCTGCCTTGTGGCTTCTGAGCCTGTTTTCTCCCAAACAAGCAAAGGCTCTAAAATTCCTTTGAAACACTAAATTTTGGGGCACACTGAGATGAGGGAGGCTTGGCTGAGCTGCACATATGGGGAGAAGACTCTGTAAGGATTCATAGCTCCAGCTGAGTTTTTGTACTGTTTCTGAATGCCTTCAAACTCCCTGGGTTGGGGGCTGAGGGAAGCACAAGCTTTAGAGCTGTTTTGCAGGATTGTGGGCATTGCTTCTTGTTATTGTCTCCCTCCCAGCATATGTCATATGCAATGATGTGCAGTGGAGCCAAGTGCCACTGCTCAGTTTAATAGGATCAGCTGAGAGGCTGTGCACAGCCTGCTGCTATTTCTCTCTGGCTGGATACATCTGTTTGTCCCTCTTGCACAGCATTGGAAATTTGGAGGGGAATCCCTGCCTGCTTCTCCCCTCCTCCTTTTCCTGCACATGCTTCCTGAGTTGCAACATGTGAGACAGATCGTTCCTCTGAAGCCATAGCTTGGGAACGGCTCCAGAACAAAGGCCTTGTCTCTGTGTGCTCCTTTGATCCTAGTGAGGAGAGGGAAACTGTCCCTCTCTGGACAGGGTCCCTTTCCAGGCTGCAGGCTTGCATGCCCAGGAAGTGTATGTTGCTAAACCCCTTTATGGTACCTTTGTAAAACACGCTTTAACTGTCTGCAAATGTACGGTATTTAAGCAGCAGAGTCTGTATTATCAAATGCAGTCATGCAGACTGTAGTCCTCGGGGTGAAAAGCTCTGGGGGGAGAGGCAGGATGTGACAGTGAGATTTGAGAACCAAAGCAAGAGGAAATTCTTGCCCCTATGTTGGACTAGAGCAAATTCAGTAGAGGTGGAGGATGAGGAACATATACTCCTTCTCAGTTTGGAAGTGTTGAAGGAGGGGTCAGAAAGAAGAGGGGGAGAGGCAGGGCAGGGGCAAGGCAACTAAAGATCAGGCTATCCAGTGGGCCACAGTTTGCTGTGTTTTGTTTTCTGCCTTTAATGCTGTACTTTCTCTGCTTGTTCCTCTAAACTAAATTTAGGCAAAGATAATTTTCAGTTTTTTTGTTTGTTGAAAGAGGAAACCTGTCTCCATTCAGATTTTTTCAGAAGTTATGTTTTGTATCAGTGTATTTAGAATGACAATTTTGCACTGATTTTTTTTAACAGAACTTTTATTTCCCTCATCATTTCCCTATTTTCCTTTTTTATTTGTATCAACCTGAGCCATCTCCAAAGGAAAGGTGATACTGCTGCTAGCTAAGATTTCAGGTGGGTGACATTGTATGTTAAACACCATATCTGTAATAACTTAGCTGTCAGTCAGAAGTTTGCCCTAATTGTTCATATTTTTCATTTCCTATATAAATCATGTTCACAGCTCTCAAGCAATTGTAAAGCATTTCAACAAGGTATTTGTTTCAGGTCTTGGATTTTTTTCTCCCTCAAATCCTTTGAGATCTTTGGGGTTAGCATTTCTCATTCAATAACTGTATTCAGTAAAATGATGTGCTTGTCAAAGCTGATAGCACCTTAGGAGAGGATGACAGGTTCTTCCAGAGTTCTCAATTTGCAAAGCCTTAACCATCTCCCACTTTAAATCAGGACTTTGCCACTGCTTAAGGTCTTTAAGTACTTCATTAACTTAACAATAAGCCTGCCCTCCTTTGCTTTTTAGTAGAACCTTTGATTTTTTTCAGAGTTTCATTTCATGAATGTTACAGGTATTAATTCTTTATTCCGATATGGAGAAGACGTAATCTCATAAACTTGATTGGAGAAGGAAAAATAACTTCCATCCCAGCAGTGCATTTTTCAGGTAATTTTTATATTTAGAATATGTTTACCATGTAGATCTTAGAAAGCTAAATGCTTGTGTTATACCTTCAGAAAGATAGTTTAAACATACTTGGTGGTTTTAAGTGTACATGAAGTGGAGAGTTCAGAGCTGAAATTAACTTGTCTTGGGGCATTTGTGTGAGTATGGAGGGCTAGAAGGTATTGTCCTGTGGTGTGTGTGCCCCCTGCCCTGTACTATGGCTATGGCAATGACTATCTGTTGTCCCTCACTAAACCTTGCAGTTCCTAGTGTCAGCAGAGTAACTCTAGGTTGCTTGGCTTTCCCCATTTCAGCAGTTCTGCTCTGCCTGCCTCAGTTGTCCATAATGCAGTGGAGTTTTGGACATTCCTCATCGTCATTGTGTTTCAGGTGTATAGACCAACTGCTGACTACAGAACTGAGTTTATTATTAGGAAAAAGTCCTATATGGAGTAGCATGTTCCCTTGTGCTGAAGCCTCCTCTCCTCCCCTCTTCTACCACTCTGATGAGCTGCAGTTGGGTCATTGGTTGACTCCTGTTTTCATCCACACCCAGGGATTGAAGGGATGTGTTTGGAGGCCAGATGCCTGCTCACCATCACTCCTGGTGTGTAAGTATTGCCCTGAGCATTGAGGTGGCTTCCTGTGCTCTCTGGAGCTTTGGAGGGCTCCTAGGAGGAGCTCTCTGGCTTGAGTGGATTGCAGTGACTGCTGCAGAGCCCTGGCACTACCAACTGCCAGTCTATAGGAGGGGTTTCTGAGAGACCCTGTTCTAATCTGTAATGAATGGCTGAGAAGAACAAAATGTAATGCATAGGTATTTGTGTAGGTGGCTGGTTTTGGTATTTTACTTTGGTTTATATTCTCTGTTAATCCTTCAAAAAGAAAGCTGCAAGGCCCAAGTCACCTGTAAATCCTCATTGAAATTAGCAATGAAAAATGTTACCTTATTTCCTTAAAAGTGATAAACTGTCCTCTTCTGCTAGGGAATGACCCATCTGGTTGCATATTGCTCCATCTTTCATGTACACAAAGATGCATGTAAATTATTTCTAAGTTTCAAAAATTTGGTCATTCATAAAAAATTAGTAACGAACCCAAACCGCAGAATTTTTCATTCCTAAATCAAGTATTTTAAAGTATGAATCCAAAATAATGAGTTGATATTTCAAAATCATATTTTCCAGGTTTTTTTGTCTCTTCTACTGTTTTTGGCATACATATGGTTTTATGTGGTATTGTCTGGAGTGTTGTGAGGACTGGGTACTGCTTGCAGCACAGGCTGTGGTAGCAGAAATCATTCATCTTGTCTCATCACTTTTGGGCTTAGCCCACAGGAAGACTCCTATTCAGTTAGCCCAGTCATTACAGTAAAGCTGCACTAAATATCTTGCCAACTGCAGGACAGAAGATATTTCATCTTGGAAGCCTTGACACAAAGAAATTTTGTCTAGAAAATTCTATGCAGATTTGAACTGGCCAGGTAAACTTATGCTGTGAAGTGCTTTGCAAAATGTGTTCTAAAACATTTTTATCTAGTGCTGATGGCCTTAAAAGCCAGATAAAGTG
Organism: Toxostoma redivivum; assembly: GCA_013397375.1. NCBI lineage: Eukaryota > Metazoa > Chordata > Aves > Passeriformes > Mimidae > Toxostoma > Toxostoma redivivum. The sequence continues at coordinate 3,517,704 of VXBI01010007.1, forward strand.
CATCAGGGACTCATGGGCAGTTACTGCCCTGCTGTGTGATATAAACCAGATCTTGCTTTGTTGACTTCTCTTATACAGCCTTGTCTGGCTGGATGGTGAATTTCAAGCTTACAGTGCTTATAGTCTGCAGTTCATACCCTAACCAAGCTATTCACTTGAAAGAGATCTCTTAAATTGCTTGCAGCATAAATAGAAAGTTTCCAGTCACTTCCTTTCTATTCTACTTACTATTCTTGATTAAACAGAAAATTAGATCTAAATGTTAGACTGACCCAGGAAGTTTTATTTCCCCTTCTCCTCACCTTTTTTCCTTCCATTCCTCCCTCAAAATATGGATTTGTTGCAGTTGTAGGCCTAATGATTTGTCAGTCTTCTGGTGGGCATTGTTGTGAAAGAATGGATGCTTAACATTTTAAAGAAGGAAAAGGGAAGGTGTGTAGCTTTGAGTTTTCTTTGTGTTTTTTTTTAAAGTTTCCCAAATACATTTGGGCATTTCTGACAGTCATAATAAAATCAGTTGATCAGACAAGGAGATTAGGTATATGAAGCAAAGCACTGTTTTCCAGCAAAATGAGCAGCTAGGATGTATTTCAGTCTTCAGATGCTTGGCTAAATAATGGTAACATACGTTTTTTGCTGCTAGAAATTGAGATTTTGGCGGTCATATGCAACTGTGAAATCTGTAGGCATATACTGTAGCAGAAGCTGTCTTTATGCATATACAGCACATGGTATTTGGCTTGGGAGAAAGTTCTTTGCTCTCTAAGAAAGTCAGGTTTTTGATGGAACTGACTGCTGTTTGTGCTTCATGTTAAAATTATTTTATTGTGGAAGGACAAATAAGTTATATGTATTAAAGGAACTGTTGTTTTGCCCCTGTTCCCAGCAATGCAATCTATTTCCGTGTCTCTTTCTTCTTTCCAAGCTGTTTCTTTCCAAGCTTGTGATCGTAATTACAGTGAGAAGTAGATTACATACATCTGTATATTCCAGCAGGAAAACTGAGCCTTGGAAGAATTTTGGACTGTGGGACATTTCCTTACTGACCTCTGTCTTAAAAGTGTTTTGGTATTCTCAAAGGGTTCTTGGAATGTCAATCTGAATGGCCTAATAGGACACTGGGTATAGAGGAGATGGAGAGTAAAAGGAGAAGGATGGAAGAAGTATGCAAGTGGTGGTTCACCAGCGTAGCATTAATAGAATCCTCGAATCAAGTGCTCATTCATTTTAACTAGAGGCTAATTAATCAGAGCAAGTAGATAAAATTATAAGCTGCTTTTAATGAAGTAAAGCAGCTTTATTAGCAGTAAGCAAAATGCAAAATATTTGGTCTCTGGCACATGTGGTTTTCATGGGGACTGTGGTTTGCCACCAGCTCTGGATTGTGCTAGCCTTTTTCTTGCTGCATTCTGCAGGCTGTGCTGTCTGTGCGTTTCAGCATGTGGCCAATTCAGAATTCAGGAAATAGAATCTAATCAGAAGCAGGTGTAACATTTTAAAACCAGAAGGAATGTTCCTTACAGATCTTTTTCTATGCCAGATTAGCATTTGCCAATTTTCAAACTTCGGATGCTGTTATTTTTCTTTGGAGATAGCAGGCTTTGTGCTTCCAAGCAGGCAAGCAGACAAACAAAAAACTGTGTGGATTTACCAGAGTGCCGCTGTTTGAAAGGCAGCAATATGATACTGCTTGCTAACTGCTAACATAGCCTGAAACCAGTAAGTAATTATCTACCCAGTTGCAGCTTAAGAACAGAAATGCACCAGGCTGATGCTACTTGTGCATATGATTAAGTAGAGGGCCAAAGCCAGCATGCCACTGTTAAACTGGAGCAGGCTTGCATACTTTAGTTTCAGATGATTTTTTGGAGTGCATCTGTGCCATTGTGGTGTTCCCCAGTGTCTCTCTTGAAAAGCTGTCGAAGCCGTTGGATGGACTGTGATGTGCATGGCAATGCAAGGAAGGCTAGAATAGGAAATACATAAATGAGTCATACATTAAGATAATGACGTAATTTACATTGGACTGAATTACATTGAGTGCCCACATTTAGGCTCGAAATAAACTTCTCTTATGACTATGTATATCCTTGTTGAAATAAGCTAGAATTAGCAATTGATTCATAAAAGTCACCTCACAGTAAACTTACAAACTAGCGGATCTGTAAGGTTCCTGTAGTAATGTGAACTGGAGAAGTTGAGCTGGTAGATTTGTGATTTGCGAATGGGATGCTGGCAAGGAAATTGTCTTCCCCCCATCAACCTTTCCTTAAAAGACTTTGCTTCCCAGCGCCATTCAAGTGTAAATCCTTGTGCAACAAAGGGGAGGCTGGCAGCTCCACCGGTTCAACAGTACAAGCGATCTCTCATGCTTCAGTTGAAAGGTTGAATCCCTGAAACGCAGAATGCTGCTATAGAGGGAAACTCTCAAAAGGCTGCTGAGAATGGCCGGGTGGGGGGAGCCCGGGGTTGGAAAGCTGTTGTGATCCTTGAAAGCGCAGTGACAATTTTTGTCTTTACCGTAAAATGACCTGGAGGCAGCTGGACAAAGGGAAAGCTGCTGTTCAGGTGAAGTTGCAATCACCACTCTAGGAGCTAGATTTTACTTGTTCTCCCCCTTAGGAACACAGCAAGCTGCTCCACTTGCCAGCACTGTATGTGGTGCCAATATTTTGTCTACATTGTGCATTGAGTCCCTCTTAGTTTTCCTGTTTGGATTATTCTTTCTAACGACTTTGTGTTGCAAGTCTCAAAGCTTCAGAATTGTGACTTCTTGCTTTGCAAAACAGAGTATGAAATCATGGACGCTGGGTTTTACACTGAAAGGATGAGGTTAATCTTGCACCTTCTGAAACCCTTGTAAATATTTGACCGGCTACTCGGCAACACAGCTGAACTGCCTGAGTTAATGCTTAATGTGAGAGTGGTCCTGAAGTGCATGGCTTTGGTGATGGGCCAAGGGTCACAGAATGAGCAGTAGTTCCCCATGAAGACATTTGTGCTCCCTGTTCCTTATCTTCCAGGATTCCTCCCTTTTCCCCTCCACCACCCCAGATCTGTGGGCAGGAGGAGGTGAGGTACCTGAGTCCACTCCAGGCAGAGTCAGCCAGGTGTGTTCAGGTGGCAGTAAAATTGCTTTGGGCTGTCCTGCTGACTTTCTGTGCCCCCCAGTGCTTTTGCTGGTCCAAGCAGAAGTGAGCTAATCCCTGAGTTCCAGGTGAGGGTTAAGCTCTCCACAACTACATCTGGGTTTGGAAGAAGGTTTTTATGCACATGTAAATGGCACCAGTAGGCAGTTGGTAGTAACTGGTCACTGGGGAGAAGCAGCCTAGAGACCAGTGAAAAATCTGAACCTGAGTATGTTACGATTTAAATTGTAGGTTCTGATACCTGCCATGCCTTGATAATGTAAAAATACCCTCTTTTGTTCTGAATGCTTTCTAGTGTTGGAAAGTCAACACAAAAGACTACATGGGAAAATGTTTTCAGCTTTGTGAACCAGATGAATGAAAATCCCCTTCTTGTTTTGCAGTAACTAACCAGTACAAGACACTGATTTGCTTTTCTGATGTAAAGATTGATCATCCATGATATTGTACCATATCAGTCCTTCCAAGTAGCAAGAACCTTAAATGTCAGTGCAAATGGGAGAAGATTCTTTCAGTGAACTTCAATATCATGACAGAGCCATAGCATCATGTAAAAAAAATACTTTTTTAAACTGATTGTTTAGGTGTGATGAATGTTGCTTGAGGATATCATCCAGCTATCAGAGACTGTCCCAGAGACATGTATAGTGTATTCCAGTAAGTGTATAAAGGAGTAGCGTTGCCCCACCTACTGCACCATGAGATGGAAATGAGAAAGCTTTGATTATTGAAAAACTAAATTGTTACATGGTGTTTTAAAAACTGTAGCAATTTCTACAGCTGTGTTTTTTAGCTATTGTTGAAAAAAATTGTTAATTTCTGGCAATAGTTTATTGTTTTGATTTATGGGGAATTGTCTTTTTGTTTGGTTTGGTTTTGGTTGGTGAGTTTTTGTTTGTTTGTTTTGGGGTTTTGTGTTGGTGTTGTTTGGGTTTTAATATGCTGAGAAGTTAGTTTATATGCCCACTTGCAGTTTGGTAATCTCCATTTTCTAGACTACATTTCTGTAGCAGAAACTTTGATTCCTGACGATCAATTTTGGAAATATCCTATTTGATAAAAATGTCTCTGGAGAAAATGAGCATCCAAGAAAGAAGGCAGTAGTGTTGGAAAAACAGTGTTCATGCTGGTAAGGAGTTTTGACCTCAGACCAGGGACTCACTTGGAAAAGGTTCATTACGTTTGACTCCAAAGCTCCTAATCCAAACAAGCCATACGGAAGAAGTTAGAAAAGATAAAGTTTGGGAAAACCTTTTGCTATATGATCAATGCACCTCAAACAGAGTTCCTACACCACCTTCTTTTAAGATCTTTTAGTGGGCAGACACCTGTGTGAGCCCTGAGCATGGCCCCAGCTGGCAGGTGTTCTTATAGTAGAACACGGTGCTGGAAAAGAATAGAATTCTTTACAACCTATTATCAGATGGGGAATGGAGATCTAGGCAGTGGTTCTTCTGAAGGACCGCACCTTATCATGAACTCAGCCTAGATTTGAGTGAAGTCTAGCATTAGCTTCCTGAAAGTGTTCAGCAGGTGCCTCTGTCAAATGAGAGTCTGTTGGGCCACTACAAATGCCAACCCTGTATTTCTAACTGAACACATGGATGCACAGAAAAGCAAAGTTATTTTCCTTCAGCTCTCTGGCAAGTGAATGACATAGCTGGGAATAGAATGGAGATTTCCTGATGTCCATTTCCCTCTTATAATTATCAAACAGTGCTGCTTTCTTCTTCATTCTAAACATAAATTGAGCCAAATGGCATGCACAATTAGCTTTTTTTCCTGCAAAGCTGGGGGGAAGGAGAGGAGGAGAAGGGGACTGAAGATATAAATGGGGTGGGGAGAGTCATTCAGGGACACCATACCTGCTGGGGCACAATGTAATAACTGCTGGGGCAGCCTGGGCTGCAGATGCATTGTTATCTGCAGTCCCCAATCTGGGAGAGCTGCAAAAGGTTTAATGCAAATCTGAGACCTCTGCCATTGTGTGAGACAGATTAGGGCTCATTTGCATTCCTTCTCCTATAATAATTACCTAGCAAGGAGTGCCTGTTACCATTAGCTTCATTCTGTTTGCCTGTGATAACACCATCAGCAATCTCTTCTCCACGGATTGTGGACACTGTGAAGAAGGGCAGTGGGCCAAAAAAATGATAATAGAAGAAATCTATTGGGAAAGTAGTAGAAAAATTTGAATGCTGAAAAATTAAAATGCAGATAATTTTAGTAATAGCTATTAAATACAGCTGGAGAAATACTATGAGCTGAAGAGTAAAAGTCAGTATTAATCCATAGTATTGATGAGTAGTATGGTTTCAAATATCAGTTGAGAAAAGCTAGCACAGTCTTTTAACTGAGCTTTATCTGTGATGCTTCAATAGTTTTGTTCAGTTTTCAGAATTGATTCAGATTGTTCTAAAATTAGCACAATTATAGATCAGTGTTACCAGGAGATAAATGTTAACAGTCTAAAACTGAGGTGATGCATCAGAAATTCAGGTAAAATTCTGCAAACTTAGTGCAGTTTTGGGTCCTAGAACTGAAGCAAAGAAGTATTCCTGAATTATAAGTTAGCAGATATTTGTAGTTCTTTTACTGTGGGATTTGTTTGGTTTTGAGATGGGAGGAGTTAAATAGTAGAAAAGGAATGCAACTAAACATGGAAGAGTGAGGATGCTAAAATCAGCTTGTTCCCTCTACACATTTATTGCATATAGAAGGAACACAAAATCCTTTTGAACAACATTGGCTGTTCTTGCCACTCTCCTTCCCTTGGTTTTTGTCCTTTTGCACACTGACAAAGAAGCTACTGGAGCCACCCCACCAGAGGCAGAGGGTCCTGAAATTCCCTGTTCAGCTTTGGCTCCTGCCTTGAATCCCTAGCTGTGTGTGCACGCCACAGCAGAGTGCAGCTGCTGAGGATGCAGGCTGGGACCCATTTCAGGGCCTGGTTGTGTGTTGTCACAGAAGGTCTTCTTTGGATGTTCCTAGTGCAGGAGTAATTAGCGGGAACTCTGGAAGAAGAGAACATGCCAGATATTCTGCATGCTCATCAACATCAGGGAGGGAGCAGTGTGTGCCTGGACCACCTCTGGTTTGCTACAGATTTCCCTGTTTTAGTGCAAGCTTTCCCCTGCCAGAATTTTCAGTGAATTCCATCTTTCTCAGTGGAGGAGTGGTGAAGCAGGAAGACAAATCAAAGCAACCTTGGCTTTAATCTGCCAAGCACCCACCTTGCATGTATTTAAACAGATGTAGGCTGTTTTCAGTTCTGCAGCAGGCTATCAGAATGATGAGTCTCATAGGTGGGTTGTTTTAGGTGCTTTTATATTTTCAAGAGATATTTTGAGGGTATGCTCCCACATTCACCTTATCAGTGTAGAAGCAGGAGAATGCCCAGGATGCTGCCTAAATAGTTGGCTGTGGTTCTGAGGCGAGAGAGAGGTGGGAGGTTGCAAGGGGCTTTTCTGTAGGTGACCTGTTGGGCAGCGACTGACCTGCCAGGAGAAAACTTCAGTTCCTCCAACTGGCATAATTTCTGGCTGTTAGGGACTTGGGTGGGTACTGTGTTCACATAATTCTGAAGAGTTAAGAGTTTAGAGATCCTCATGTGTGAGCATCCTTAGTTTTCCAGAATTTTCCTCTTGCCATTGGTTTCATTTTCTTAAACTGCAGTAGCAAGAAAAGCAATTTGACAACACTTAATATCAAGGTATGTGGATAGGGCTAAGTGCTGCCTTCAATGATACCACTAGATATTTAGCATTAACCACAAGTTATATTGCTGTAAAGGATTAGAGGGAATGGCAGAGGACTGGAAATGTTCATATTTCTTAAGTTTATTTTTTCCCTCTTCATGTTTTTACTGCTATAATAATGTTAAAAATCACAAACCTGACAGTTACACAAATATAAAAGGAAAGTTTAAAAGAATAGTTTTAAAGAATATATTTCTGAAAGCAAATGAGTACTTTTAACTCTTAATACGAACTAAAGGATACAACTGTACTTTATTTAAAAGCAGCAGCGTAAATCTTTTGTTCATCTTCAGACCTTTTTCTAGGATGAGGAAATACAATTTGGTGCATAGCTAGTTCTATATATATATATATAATTTACAAGTTGTTCCATCATTACATTGGAATATAACTGCAGTTGATATAATTGGAAGGGTCTAATATATGTAGTGTGTGGGGAAGGACAAGGAAGTTTTGAAGTATGTGGAGAATAATGATTATGTATATTTAAATGTAAGCTAAAGCAGAGCAGCATATGTTACTGTGTGAGTAATTGGAGATAATAAAAAATTCTGATTACTTAGATACTGCAGTATGATATGTGAATCTGTCTGTTTATGCATATATACACACACAATCTGAAACTTTAAAAATAATGTAAAGATAACATAGCTTCTTACAAGGCTTGTATTATTCCTGCAAATTGTTTTTCTCCTATGGCCTTTCTTTAATAATTATTTTAGTCCAGTCACCATACATATTTTCAGTCTTTTATTTTGATTCTGTTGCAATGCATCCCAAGTAATATGTGTACTTGGCAGTATATAGCTTTTCTTCTTTAACCCACCATGTGCATGGGTATGTTACTCATCCCAAGGCCTCTGTGCTCTGGAAAAGGTGCATCAGAAATGAGTTTGTGTCCCCTTCCTTATTTGAAAAGTTGAACTTGGGCTTTAAAGCCCCGAGTTAAAGACCCATAAAGGCACTCGAACAGCTGAGATTTTGTTTTGTTGGAGGGAATGTCACCGTAAGTGAAGAGGTGCTGAAAGCTCTCGCCCCGGTGCAGTGGCACCGGGGCTGCTGTTGCTCATCCCCTCTAATGGGAGGCATGGCCTGTCACACCCAGGAGCATGGAGGTGTTCCTTTGCTCAGGCTTAGCTGCACAACCTAAGCTACACAAGCCAGTCCAAGTTGTTTCTCAATTCTGCTGCACTTAAAGGTAAATTGAAGCTGACCCTTTTGTTTTGTTGAAATGTATGTCAGGTCCTCTGTCCCTCAACAGAAGTTCAAATACTTGTTTGGAGAAAGGCTAAAATTGTGGGCAGATAAGCCACTCTAGGAAACAGACATCCCAGCTTAGTAACACACTGTATTTGAGACCAATGCAGTACCAAAACAGTCATTGAAAAGAGAAAAAAAGTAGGGGGGTCTTGTTTGTGCCATTCACTGCATTAGCAAACGAAGGACCCACTGATTGTCAGTATGTTAAACTGACCATCACACATAAATGAATCAAAGGAACAGCTTTAGGCTGTCCAGGAATGATCATCAGGCAGTCGCTTCTGTTGTAACAGACTCTGATATGGACTGCTTTACAGAAAATGCAAGAGAAGTTACTTTTCTAACACAGCAGTAGCAAGGCCACACTGCTCCCTGCTCTACTTTCATGTCTCACCATGCCTCCTTCCCCTCTCTCTCTCCAGCCAGTTTAATAACATGAGGTTACTAGCTGAAGAACTGGCTTTGCTGACTTTTACCTAACAAAAAGGTTTCATAAGCTTTACACTATATGGCATAGTGATACTTTACTTAAATACTGAAAGAAAATATGCCCACAGAGAGGGTAGATACCCATGAAAACATACTTAAACATGCGTTTATGAAGTAATGTGGATAACTAAACTTTTATATAAGCATAACCATACACCCACACAACTTACAAGACTAGACTTATTTTCAGCTGCCTTATTATTAAAATTACAATTTATATAACATAAATTATGGGAGCCAAAGGAATTTATGAAGCAGAATTCTGGAATTGGTTTAACTCTCTTGATTCTGCAGAACATTTCCATCTTAGTAACTGCAATAACTTTTTTTTTTAAATTTGGGGGATGGAAGGGGGAGGGGAAAGTTGGGATAAAAATATTTTATGAAAATGGCTGAAAGTTTGAGGCACTGCAGACGGATATGTTTTAACATTTATTGGAAAGCTAATTGCAGAATATTTATTTTAGACCCACTCTAGTTACAGTGTGGGTAGCAGTTGTCTACAAAGCAAATTATGAAGATAAAACAAAGGATTTGCACACTGTTGTCCAGTGACACACAAACTACTGTCTAATGGCAAAATCTAGGTACCCAAAGCAAAGCAGCAGTGTCTTAGGCACAGGGCTCTGCCCTGAGTTAAATCTGTTTTCTGGGTGGAGCACCATGCAGGTTTGCCCAAAGACTGCAAACATTAGTCTCTTCATGTGGTTTTGTGAACTTAGGTTTATTTCTTAATTTGTGTACAACTGTGTTGGGTAAAAACATGGTGTTGCTGCAGAGAGCTAATGCACGTGGGCGAACATGTTCTTGGCTCAGCCTCCTTGAGGAGGACTGACACACAGGAGCTGGGACTTGTGAGATGTTTTTCTCAAACAAACTCTCATCCTCTTTGGACTAACTACAGTGGAAGATTTGTCAATTTCTTTTTTTTTATTCCCCCCCCCCCGCTTATATATGACTAAGGAATTTGTGTTTGATTCTTGTGACTGGAGTGTGGCTTTGGTCACAGGTCATAATCTTAAATTTGGATGGGTTACAGTTCCAACTAAATAAAATATGCCATCTTACCCTGTTCCAGCAGTGTGAAGTTAGCTGGGCATTTGAGTAGAATGGGGTTTCTACGTTAGTAGAAAGGAGTTCCACATTATAAAAGCGGGCAGTCTGAGGAGAATGAGGAAGCTGAGCACAAGCCTGCAAGCACAGCTTGTGTACATATTTGTTGAAAGCTAATTGGCAACGCAGTTGCCTTTCAGAGTTGTTCTTTCACCTATCAGTAGAGCACAACTCTGGTACTTAATGTACTGTAGATTACGTAAATGCTACCCTGAAATATTTGTACAGGCAATTAACTCTTGTTTTTATACTACTCTTGAGTTACAAATGGAAGCCTGCTGTAGAGCTTGGAATATTTATGCTATGAGAGATATTCCATAATTAGATTAAATAACACTTTCAGCAAACTGGCTAGCATTAAGATCAGAAAAAAACAGGATATTGGCTATCCTGTGAGGAGCTGACAGTCTTTTAAAATTTGGTATCCAAGAAATACTGACGCTGTGTTTGTACCACATTGTTGAGGAGCAGCAGTATTTACAAGGATTTTATCTAGAGCAAATGTATCTGGTTTTGGTTATTATATTTGAAGACTGTAAATACTTGTATCACTAACACTGGTCTGCATTTTTTGTGGCAAAACATGATTACTAGTGGAGTAACTTGAAGCATGTGTTGTACTAGTGTGGTGTCACAGTTACCAGAACAACATCATCATCTAATGTGTCTGGGTGGCTCTAAGAATACTTATGTAGATACATATTTATTTTTCTTCCTCTTGCTCCTTTCAAACTTATCTTACAAACATTTTGTCCCTGATGAAATTAAGTCACAGCTCTGCAATTTGATGTGGATAATAAATCTATTAAAATGCAACCAATTGGTAACAACGGTCACAAAGCCAGACCTCCATCCTCTAGAGTTTATTCACAGGCACTTGACCTAATATGACCGTGAATTTGAATAAAATGTTAAGGGATTTTATTGCAATTCATGGTGTGACTGCTGCTAGGATAATAAAAAAACACTTAGAACCTCAATGGCTGCAGCATTCTTGTGCTCATCAACATGTGCCTGCACTAACAGAGGCGTAAGTAATGTGTTCCCCAGTGAAATCAAGGGACTGCTTAAAGGAGTTCATTAGTATTTTTTACATAGAATCAAACAGGCTAAAAGGGTGGAAAATAAAACTGATGGAATTGAAATCCTTCATACATTTCATGTACCAAGACATCACGATAAGATCAGATTGTAGTTGATTAAAAAAACAGCTTCTTCAGAAAGAAGAAAGTGTAATTTATTGTACATTAGTGCAAAAGTGTTAATATTGATACACACACATTGGCTGTGTATTGAGGCTGGGTTTTTTGTGGATGAGAACAGTTAAACTTGACTGCCACTTCCATTATGAAGTCAGAAGTCCATTTGCAGATTTTGGATTTGTTCTCTAAATGGTCCAAATCGATTGCTTCAGTGGTCAGATATTAATCTGTTTTCTCTTTAATTTCTTTTTTTTCCTCATAACAACCTCCCTCAGACTGAGAATTCTTTATGCAGGAAATTTCAAGCAATTTAACTGAGACTTGTCTTTTCTCAGTCGTTGGTAAATTGTTATAATAGGTTTTACTTGCCTAGTTCAGTAGCAAAACATTCTTGCTTAAGAGTTCCTCCAGATTTATCCAACTCTCACATGCATGGAGATGAGCTGTTTGCAGGGAAGAGCTAAATATGTGAAATGGTTCTTGAAATGTCTGATGCCATCCACAACCACTCTACCCTATGTGACAGAAGATGTGAATGGTAAATATGGGTGAAACCAGAAGACTGCTGCAATTGTTGATGATTTTCAGTAGTGTCTACAAGTTTCTCTTGGATTCCTTTAAAGTCCTCTGTGGCTATAGGATATTAAAGATGTTTGAAGCATTACCTACTTGCCAGATGAAAAGAGAAGGAAGCTGTTGTAATACCTCTATCCAGTTGCTGTCCTCTTTCAGGGACTACAGTTGTTCATTAAAGTAATCTTAGCAAAAACGAGAAATAAATCACCTAAAGAAACAATTTTGGTTTGATGTTTCTCTGCTTTAGAAATTTAAAACTAGTACTTAGTGTAAAAATGGAGAGGTGGAGAGATTTCTGTTTAATTGTCAGGACAAGATTTTTAGGTAGAGGGGTTTTAATTAGATCTGACAGTGCAGTTGGAAAGATAATTTTTTTGTGGATGTAAACATTTCTTCAGAGTTGCATTTAATGTTTTGATGGAGCAATAAAGTGTCATTCATTTCAGGCTGACAGTCTAACTGGCCTCAAATTTCTTAATCCAAGGTCAGGAGTCATTGGTTCTTAATGAGTGTTGCAATGTGTGAAAGGACCAGGTAGTTTGTAATCTGATCTTCATGACTAATTAGAAATGAGATGTAACTTTGAAAGAAGTTGAAGCATATTGAAAGAAACTATTTTTTATTAAACAAATGCAGTTGGACTGCAGCAGGAAATATGACATGTATTTACATGTGTTTTAATTTGATGTATTATTTAATCATGGCTGCTTCTGAAGCTGAGGGCTGTTGCTGCAGCTCTGGTTCTTCCTCCCTGTAGTATGCCTGTCCTTTCCTGGAGAGTGGGCACTGCCTACCCTAGTTTCAGGGTTTTTCCCTAGTCTCTTTACTAGTCTGGGTTGGAGGCTTGGTGAACTACCATTATTTTGACTCATAAGACAAATTATATAAATTGATGTGACTCTGCTGGAATTCTGGTAGTTTGCAGTGGCTGTGAATCTGATCTGTATTTTATTGATTTGTGCTTTCCTTCAGTAGATTATACTGAACCTGAGTCTGAAGCAGCTTTTGCTAGTTTTTGTAATGACTGTAGGTAGGACTTAGTACAGTTTGGTGCAGTATTAATTCATGCACCAAGACAAATGACAGTAGCAAACAATCTTGCAAATTTCTCATTGCCTGGCTTCCTCTGTCACCTGTGTCAGTGATTCTCATGCTCTCATTTCCTGTGCTTGTCACAAACCATTTGAGCAAGCAGTGAAGCCTATGAGGAGTACTGGCTGAGGAGGAAAAAAAAAAATAATTCTAGGTGGTGGGTTTTGACCCACACTTCTAACAAAGTGGTTGCAATAGTCTAAGCAGTATCCGTGGCAAGACCTGCATGTTTTATGCCCATTTACTGTGCTATCACAGTGCTAAGGGACTTAGTTGTAATAATTAGCAGACTTTAGGTCAGAGGCGATCTGTTAATTATTCTTCTAGCTCTTCACAGACTATAACTTCCACAAAGCCATAGGAGTTGGCTGAATTAATGGTTTTGGAGCTGTGAATGCATTATTGTTGTGCTGGTTTTCTTACTAATAATTTTGTTATACATACCTAGAAGTGAATTGTTAAAAGTTATACCTGAAAAATATTTTTTTCTTCATTTTTTTCTATGAAAAGCACATAAATCTGTATGTCTGACCAGGTATGGTGGATTTCAAAATCAGGTACGCTGTATGACTCTGTCACCCTTCCCCTTTCTCCACCCCCACATCTAGAGAAAGAAGTAACCTAGTATCTGAAGAATGCAAGTTATGCAGATGTTCAAAAGGCCAAATAAAACAAATAGATGGGCTGCAGCTGCTAGAGCAGCATAAAGCAAAGAACACTCACTGCTGTGATGAGAATGCTGTATTTCAGCAGTCCTCTAGCTTTTGCTGTTTGAGGAAAATAGCATGGTAAATTAGTTTAACCAATTCTTAATCTTATTTTGATTGTAAATTGTGATTACTTTCATAATTGTTGAGATTTCAAACCTCCAGATTTCTTGTTAATGAGGAAACAGAAGAATAAGAAGTGGTAATGTCTTCACAGAAGGGAAAAAGGGAGTCCCACAGTAGTACAAGATTTGTTGCTAATCTTTTAGTGAGAAATGACAGACTTTCAAGAAAGTAAATACGCCCAGTTGTCCCCCAATACAATGTCAAAATATACCTTCTAATATCCTGAGATATCCTTCTAATATCCTCCTCAGGGAGACCAGACACTGCTGTGCGTTAAAAGTCAACTTTCCATCAGAAATTTTGGAGTTGAGGGAGCTAAGGTTTGCTGACCATTACACCCTTCTGAACTGAATGTCATCTGGAGATTAAAAAAAGGGTAAAAAACTGATAGTAGACTTGTGTGGGACCAAGACACTTCTCAGGCTGAGTAAATCATTGACATGCAGAATAACAAAACTGTTCAGCAGTTGATCTGCTATTTTAGGGCATTCCTAAGCAACACAATGGCGTGCCATAGAGAGATGCCCAAGCAAATACTACCCTCCTCTGGTATGTTCACATAGCACAACCTTTTGCAGAAATATTTGTGCTGTCCTGGGAATAGCATGGGCATGTCAGAGCAGTGTAACCATACACTGGAGGTCTAGAGGAGGAGAACTTGCTCTTGCCAGCATTTGGTATTGCTACTTCAGCTCTCACAGCATGGATAAACACGCTTGGTAAAGGGGTACTATGTTATGAACCTGGGCAGCTTGCTCTTTCTTCATGTGTTTTAAGAATGGTGTATTGAACAACAATAAGATGTGATGCCTTTGTCCTCAGCCCTTGTAATCTGGTCCTACTGAACTGTTGGTTCAGTACTGTCTGTGGAATCAGAGTTTGCCAGCTACCTCTCTCCTGATCTAGAGGTCCTGCTCAGGGTTTTCCATTTCCTTTATGCTGCAGAATCCATTCTGATGAGTTTGACTTCTGAAATAAAGGCAAGGTCATGATTTTAAGCATTAGAGTTAATATTTTGGGCTTGTTACATACATGTGTAGCTGCTACCTCATCCAATAGAATTCCAGCCAATGTGCATTTGGCAGTTTGGTTCTAGGACCAAGCTAGATTGCTGTATATTATCTTTTTGGTAGGTAACCAAGAGAACGCTGAATTACCAGAGCTCAGAGTTGGATGTGTCTAGACCTTTTCCAGTGGTGAACTACTCCAAAAAAAATACAAGCTTTTAATTTCTGAAAGCAATATTTTATTTTAATAAGTACTGGAATAACTGACTTTTTAAATAGAAAAAAATTACCAAGCATGTTAAATAAAAAAAAGTGAAAATAAGAGTTTATGAGCAACTTGCTCTTTTCTGCTCTGTTTTTGCAGGTGGGTCTTAACCTGAGAGCAGATTTTACCCAACTCAGTGAATTTCTGAGTTGCCTAAAACTCTTTGCAATCCTCTCTGTCCCTGAGAAACTCCTTCCATTTTCTCTGAGGCTCAGTTATGTTTGCACTCTGTTCCTCATTACAGTCTGTTCTTGAGTTGTAGACACCAAGCTGCTTGCTATAACTTCTACCTGCTCTACGCTATTTAAAACATCATAAATATGCTTAAAAGTTCTCCATGGAAATGAATTGTCTTCTTTCATAGGGGTCCACTAATCCAGCCACTTCTGAAAGAAATGTAATGTGTAACACAGAAGTTAAATACTATATTTCATGTCTGTAGCTTCTTTTGTTCCTGAATTTTGTGACCAAAAATTCTATATGATACATTTTGTGTATTTATAGATACATTTATATATTATGTGTTTTTGCCAATGAATATAGTCTTCAGAGAACAGAAATTCCTCTGTTGTTATGAAGAAATGTACCACAGCACGATTGTTTCAACAGGCCACTGATACCTGCTTGCAAATACATAAATCCTCTCACTAGCGTATAATTAATGTTTAAGAAGAAATTAGCAATGGGACGTAACAGAACACTTCTGCCCACTTAAAATGGTGTTGAGTCATACCATTAAGGCTTTTAACTTGCTTATTTGCATTGCAAACTTGTTATGAAGTCTGTCATTTTCTCTCATGGAAGTGTCTCTTGGGGAAATTGAACTCCCTCCTTCACTTGATGACATTTGCACAATATGTTCCTGATGTTTGAGGAGTGGTGGGCACGATCTTTGAGCTCTACTAGGATGGTAATATGAGGAAAAGAATTACAGTCCATGTGATAATATCTACTCTTCTGGTTGTATTTTGTACTTTTTCTCTAGGAATAAGTACAAATCAACCCAGAATGGAGGTCAGCTAAGCAGGTTGAAAGCAAAGCAAACCATTTTGGTGGGCTTGGTCATTTTGTTCCTGAAATGTGTTGTGAATCTCCTTAATGGTAGTGGGGACAAAGCTTGTCTGATAAGGTTATTTAATGTAATGAAACTGGATGGGTTTTGTATGTTTTGGTCCTTTAAAAAACTTGGTTGTATTACCGATAACTCATTATTTAGCTGTTACGCAGTATCTTATTATGTAGTAACATTTCTGCTGGTTCAGGTTAGGATTTGCAGAGATTTAGTAATACAGTTAGTTGAAGAGTAAAATGGATGTATGATTCTTGTGTGATGTTGTGAGGGTTTTGTACCTATAATCACACACGTGTCTGCACTTGTACTTGGTTGTTCCTGTGAGTCAGGTAGATGCCATTCAGATGCACACTGTATCTGTCAATCAGGTGCAACACTGTGATGTGAGTGTGTACTGTCCTGCTTCCAAATGCTAGAATATGTCTGTGGTGTTACTTGGTGTCTGGTGTTTGATGTCACTACAGATACTAAACTGTAGTTCTGGTATGTGTGTGCCATTTCCCTCAAGGAGCTGAGCACTTTCTGTAGGAAGGAGCAGCCACAGCTCCAAGTGCTTTAAATGACAAGATCCTCTTGTAGTTCTTTCATTACCAGTGGTATTACAGCAGTGATTAGTCTTCACTGTGCCCCATCTTGCTCATTCAAAGCAATAGGCAGTCTGTGCCCCAAAACTTCAGCATTTGAGTCAGCACTTGTGAGTGCCTGTTTTTCCTTCCACAAGAGACATAATTTGTCACAAATCATGTTGAAAAGTGAAGTGTCAAGGACAGAAAACAGCTCTCAATTTCTGCTTCAGTGCTTTGTCTAATGTGTGGTGCATCTGCTGAGCCAACCAAGGCACTTAATTCAGGGTGGACTTATTTTGGTGGAAGCTATTTAACCATTGGTTGTGGGTTAGAACGACAGCCAGCTTTTTTGTTTCGCATTATGGCTTTCTCTTTTCCATATTCATGTTAGACTTTCCATATTTAGTGTTTGAGATTTTATGGAAATACAGATAGTCAAGTGCTACACTTGTGAGGAGGTGAAATGAGGACAAAACACAGGGGACAGATCAGAATCTTTAATCTTTGCTGCTGCATGTAATTTATAAAATGTATTAATCTGGTTTTATTCATTTACTGAACTATTTTGCACTCCACATCTCTGCTGTTTTACTTTCATTTGAAAGTAATTCATTTGGTTCAAAGCCAATTTTGTTTAATAAGCAAGACTTAGCTTAGAAAGGAGGTTTAGCCCTCACACCTTTTTGTCTTAGTTCTTGAGTGTCTGCCCCCTAAAATTGTGGGGGAGTGTAAGTAGTGGTGTTAGAGTTACACAAATCAATTTCATTGCAGAGCTTTCCTTGTCATAATGAGCAGTTTGCAGTACAAATCTCATTGATTTTTCACAGCCCTGTGGAAAAAATCCAAACCCCAGAGTTGATGAATACAGCTGAGAGAGACTCAGAAGACACTAATTTTGTGATTGTTGGGAGTAGCTGTGGCTGTTCCCACCTTTCTTTCTGGGTTCTTTAAACCTTTTCCATTAAGCCTGGCCCAGGAGAAGCCTGGGAGTTTGGTGTGGTAGCCTGTGAGAGACAGTGACCTCTTGAGAAGACTGAGAAAGAGCAGCACTCACATCCACGAGTGATGGAGGGAATAATCTTGCTGAGGTCAGTGGTGCCCCATCAGCCAGGGTGTGATCCTTCCCAGAGCTGCCAGAGAGCCCTGCTGGCTGAGAAAGCAGGGCTGTCTGCTCTCCTGCTCACAGCCTTATCCCACCACTCGCCTTCTGTAAACATGCTCTGAATAATTGGTGCATCGTGCTGCCTTCTCTTTTCTTCTTTTTTCCTTTTCCTCCTTTTTTTCTTTTAATTTTTTAATCTGCTTCCTCTCCAGCTGCAGCTTTTTATAACTCTTTACAGAGGCAGAAGGGGGGAAATGAACTAAAGGTTTTTAGAAAAGACAAAAAAATCCACATGGTGCGGGAAAAGAATTCTCTCCATAGTGGTGTGTAAATTGTACTTCATGTTCAAGCTGCCTGCTTTATTTTTATATTCTGAGTCTGGCAGAGTATTGTCCCAGTACTGACCCCTTTTCATCTGCTATTATGCAAGGTATATTTAAATAGCTGGATTGTAAATCTCATTCTGGAAAACTTCCCTCCTCGCCTGCCATTCCCCTTGCTACTGCTATTCTTGTTTAGCCAATGTGGAGAGTTGCTGCAGCAGTGGTGGGGCAGCCATGTGCCTTCTGCCAGCAGCCTGGGCTGCTTTTGGCCTTTGCTTTGTGTCTGCTATCGATTATCCATGTATGTCAAACTTTTATCTGCTCGTGGGTTTTTCATGCACTAGATTTTCTGAGCCTGGCTATATTTTCGTACCCTTACTGGAAAGGTACGGGCAATCTGTCAGTGGCTACAACACATGTAATGTTGTATGTTGTACAAGGAGAAGCTGTAATTGTGGTAGCGTAGGAAGATTAACAGTGGACTATTGAAATTGTTCTCAACTAAACAGTTGTTGAAATACCACAGAATTTTTAAAATCATTGGATTGCATGTTAGAATGCCACTTTCTATTATTTCAAATACTGGATTTTGAAAGAATTGTTTTTCTTCTGAGATCAAATGTGAAGAATTAGAACAAGAAAGAAAATGTTTTTCTGATTTTGTTCATCAGGAAGTTCAAATGCAAGAACATAAAAACATAGGAAAGTTTACAGAAAATGTGATTTTTTGGTCTGATTTTTGTTATTTTCTCCTGCCTTTGCTGTCTACATGATGTTCCCTTGAGTAGGAGCTTGAGTGTACCCAGAGAAATCAGAATTTTGTAAGACTTAACGTGAGGATGTTGTAGGATACTTTTTTTTCAGTCCCTCTTCTCAGTCTGTGTACTTAAGACTGTGTGGTGATCTGTAAGACACGTGAAAAGCAAGTTTCTGGGCAGTTTGGTTAGACTGTTATTTGGGAAACAGAAAGCATTGAAGACGATAAAAGCTGGGATGTCAGCCATTTCAGCAGAGGAAATGGGCAGAACTTGACAGAGTTTAAGAACTCCAGGTCAAGAAATATCAGGTACAAAAAGGCTTTGGCTATTCTAAGTGTATTGGTCTACAGAGAGAGTTGAGAGGTTAACATAACTGCAGAATAATATATTAATGGTGAGGAAAATGTTGTGTGCTTTATTGTCAGTCTTTTTTAGTGACTAAAGATAGAGTACTATTGTGCAAGGAAAATATAAACACATTAGCTGATGTTCTAATAAATGTCTGTGCTTTGAGGAGAGGTGTGGGATGAACTGGATAAGGGAGCAAACCTATGTAATTTTACTTCTTATTTATATTTTCGGTGGTGGAAGTATCTCAGGTCAGGTTAAAGGAAAGAGTTGTGGGATGGTTGTGATCTAGCTTTTATTAGTGAAGTTCTATAAGATAACTGAAGCCACCAACTAAGGGGAAGGTTGATCTCCTGCCCCTGTGTTTGCACTGCATCCCTTTGAGTAGGTCAGCTCTCCTAGTTGGGCAAGTATGTAACTGCCCACCCTTAAGTCTTCCTGAGTAGGTATTTAGCTTAATCAGCTCACTAAACTGCCCAAAGACATCCACACTTCTGAGTCTTTGCTGAGCTCAAGTGAGAAGGTTTCTGTAGTCTGTCGAATGCCGGAGCCAACACAAGGTTGGCAGCAGAAGAGTGTGGCCAGGAGTTGAACCAGCTTTTAGGACAGCAGTGAGCCATTCGATTGTCTCATTAGCAAAAACCTCACTCCTTCAGCTTCATTTTACATGCAGTGTTAAGAACAGGAGCTTCACAGTATGTATTCTACATATTTCCCCATATGTGCTTTATGGTCTTCAGAGGAGTGATTGGCCATAGCACAAAGTGAAGACTGCATGAGAGTGAAACACAGATGAGGACATGGAGGAACTTACTTTGCACAGCACTCTTCTTTTTGCATATCACCTTCCCCACAGCCTGCATGTGGCAGGAGTCCTCTAAAAGCTCCCAAATTTCTTCCAGAGGCAGGCAAGTTATTTTGAGCTGCTGGTTGAGTTCAGGTAATTTGTCTGCTTTTGCATATCTGGCTCAGTACTTGCATTTTCTGTTCCCACAGAAGAGGAGGGAGTGAGTGCTGATCTCTAGATGATGCCTTGGATTAACTGGGGGCAGCAGCATGTCCAAGCAGCTGAGGATGGCAGCGTGAGCCCTGGGGGAGGCACACACAGGCAGAGCCCACTCAGGGATGTTAGATGTGTGCTGAGTGTCTGAAGAGTTCTGGCTTGATTCTTTTGCACCTGCAGACTGGAAACTGGTTTTGCCATCTGCCTGAGGCATGGAGAGACCTCCAGGAGCAGGATTACCCAATCCAAACGTTTTGGAAGGCTCTTTGCTTTCCCCCTGGTGCAGTTCAAGGGAGAAGCCAAGTCACGTGCAGTCCGATGTAACACCTCACCCTGTGAAGGAAACCTCCCTGCTTGTTCCCAGCTGCCACAGGGCTCCCCAACAATGTGCTGGTGGTGTCTGTAAGAGAAGATGGCTGCAGGGACCTGGGGGGGAGTGGTATTCCAGCCTTGTGAGGCTTTGTGTTGGCAGCTTGGAAGGAGCGCTGAGTGGCTTCATGCTGAGGCCAGCGGGCAGAATGAAAAGCTGCCCCATGCAGGGACCTTTTCTGTCCATCTGCTACAAGTCTGTGCTCTTCACTGGCTGTATTTGGGAATGAGCCCCCGTCACTGGAAGAGTCTATGTGCAGCCAGGTTCTAGACCAGCAGCTACCTGGCCCTTTCTCTGGCACAGGAGTGGAGCTAGCCAGTGGCGAAAGACCACAGGTGTGTGCCCTCTGTGTGCATGCATGACAGGATATATTTAGAAGTGAACTCGATTTAGAAATGGAGGGCTTGGAATACAGAGTCTGGTTTGGCAAGGAGAATGTGAAAATGTGGTATTGATGTCTTAGCCTTTCGTATGCTGGAACTAATTGCTGTAAAAACCCCTCACAGGGACTCGGTCCGTTTAAAGAAAAAGCAAACATGTTAATCCTTGTTATTCTCACATCTCTTTGATTGCTTTCTCCTGCTAAATGTAAAGGATTTGAAATATACCGTGAGGTACAGCTTTTGGAGACCTAAAAAATGTATGCATTTGTGATGGCTCTCTTTTGCAATTCAAGCACGCATTTCAAAGGATTATAAAAGTCTAAGTCGATAATGCATTTCAGCAATGTTGCCTTGTCAAAAACCCTTCCAGTTCCTTGGTAATTATTAATTGTTGGATTTCAGATGGTAGGGATGTTTGAGCACCATATGTGATTGCATGTGGTAAGCTCTGTTGCTGCTGGGGTGGGAGGATGTCAACCGCTTTTGAAAAGAAATTCATACTTCGGAATGACTTTGCCACTTGAAAAGTTAAGAGAGGAGATTATGAATGTTCAGAATCAAATTTCTGGTCTCCCATTAAGTTGCTGTAGGAATTTTGCCACTGGCTTCAATCCATCAGTGATTTCACTAGCAAATGTAACATCCAAAAGAAGATCCAGCCAGTGCCTCTGAGAAGTTGACAGGAGAGGTGTAAAAAATTGCTTAGTAAATGAGAAGAAGTAGATATTCCAGTTGTGTATGTATTTCACTTTTCTCTAGGAAAAAGAGAACTTTGATCTAAGTTCAGTCTGTGATTATTTATTTTGCAGTCTTCAGATTTTACATGCCTTTTGGGGAGCCCTATGGTTTTAACATCATAATGGTAATAAAATGAGGATATTAAGAAATATGCTATGACATGAAATGTTGTTGAAAAAATTCTTGAAGCTTAAATTATTCTTTCCAGTCTATTATAATATCCAGCAACACTGTTGTACAATTTGTAGTTGTAAAATGGTATTAAATAGAAATTATTTCCATTGAGGAATATTCTAATAAAATGTTCATGAATATTATTTCTTCTGATCACCTGTGTGCATATTCAGATATCACACGTAATTCTAAAATATAATTCTGACATCATAAATAAGCGTGTATCTTTTTATTGACAGATTTTGGTTTCATTAAGTAGCCATTAATGCAACATTTATGATAAAGAGGAACAGCAAAAATATAATAATTTGTATTAAAATTTGTATTATTCTGGTTCAGGTCATTAACATCAGGCTTAAAACTGTGATTTGAAATTCAGGTCTGAATTTATGTCTAATTTATATATTAACTATATGACATTAAGTAAAATATATTTACTTTATACCTTTTCAAATTGCTTTTAGTTAGAATTTCACATTTTAGCCAGTCTCTCAGGCATTTTTGATGTAAACAATCCTGGGTTTACCACTGTGGTTTATATTCCAGCAGCTTCAAGATTTCTTTGTCATTTTAGGAGCCATAGTTGTACCTAGGAACAGACTTAGCTTTAACATTTAGGAAAATATCATTGAACCCTGAATATCTCAGTTGCATTGATCCACATACCAAAACTGTTCTTTGTCTACTTCAGCCCAGCACTTCTGCATAGCTCTGCAATCTACAAATCAGCATGAGCCACTTGAGCAGAAATGTATATATCTCGCTCCTCAGATAAATCAGTACCTTTAAAATGCAGTGCACAGCTGTAGCATATAAAGTTATGTGTCAGTTGTTGTTTTATGTCCTTAGATTAGAGTGTCAAAAATGCACTGGATTTTTATAGAAGAAATTGTGTGGAGAAAATCTAATTTGAAATCTATAAGCAATCTGCTCTTACTTGATGAGAATTGAATCATTATTTCTTCAGCCATAAACTTACTAAGACTGTTTCTATATCCTCTAGTGGAGACCTAAGGTATTATCTATTACTAAAGTTTTAAAGTAAGATTATAATCTATCCTTAGTTGAGCTAGACAGTCAGCTCCATGTACCACGTTTTGTAAATACATATTGTTTGCAGTGTTTGTGGCATGTCTTTTCTGTAAATATTGATGAAAACCTGTACTTACTACATCAGCATTTTGTTTTTCTGATCACATTTCATTGTGATGTTAAATAAATGGTAGCTGACAGTCTTTTATTTTCAGTTAATATTGCATATTTAAATTTGCATCTAAGTGCTTTCTGTGTCAAGTGGAGGCAAAGAAGTTGGCTTTTATTAATAGCATGTGGCTTTTTTCCACGTTTTAATCAAGTTCAGAATTAGTGCTTTTCAGCACTCTCAGTATTTGTGTATAGAGGGGTGTCAGTTGATTTTAGTTCCTATCAGTGTGAAACTGTTTTCAGCAACTGTATTAACTATGGAACAGTTAATTGCTGCTGTAAATAGTGTTCTCTCTGTAGTCCACTAGGATGCATTCATGCTTACACTCAGCTTTATGCACTGTTTGGCAGATCTTCCTCAGAGACTTATGTTGAGTTGCACCTTTTCTGGTGCATCAAGTCAGAGTTGTGTAATGCATGCAGTTCTTCAGGGGATTCTCTCTTTATAATAAATAATTTTTCCACTCCTCAAATAACACCATCCCCTCAGCTTGGTTATTCACTTAGGAAGAAGTCTACCAAGGTAACTGATTTGTTTTGTCTCTGTTATATGTCTAAGCATATAAATTAGTGCATCATAGTGAAAATTTTGATTGGGACAGACTCTGTAATGCTTTCAAAAGTAGTACAGGATTGCTACTGGTCAGGAAAAACAGCAGGGTTACTGTTTGACTGTAGTCTGGTTTGGTCCTCTATCATGCAATAAATGTATATGGTGATAGCCATAGAACCATGCTTTGGGAATGGTGCTTATGTGCTGGGTCCCAGGATGCACTCTGCTGCTCAATTGCTGGGAACAGGCTGTACATGCCTTCCCTGGGATGGGAATTGCTTTCAGTAATAGCAAGAGAAGCACCTCAGGAAATACCCAATTCTCTCTTTTGTTTAGTTCATGAAAAAAGCAGATGACCATGTAGCTCCATAGCTGCAATAGATTCTCCTTCCTACCTCCTCTCCTATTTGGGAGTGTTACTAAGTTTGGTCAAAAAAAGAATATTTAAAAATTCCTCACCTGTTATCAAAAGTGAATATGATTATGGTGGTTTTTCCTCTTTTGCTTTTGAAATATGTAGCTACAAAAATCCAAGGTGCCATAATAATCTTAAATGCCTGTCCCTGCCTGTGGAAATAATTTGCCTATCCTGCTGTCACCTGCAGGGAGTGGAGGGTTTGGGAGTGGTAATGTCTCTAATTAATACTCTGATAGAAAATTTATGGAGAGCTGAACAGCACTTACCTACCAGATTAATGCTGGTGCTGTTACCCTTGTTCATTCTTGCTTTAACAGCTGCTTGTACTGTATATACCTCTGGAACCAGGGCAAGGTTGGCAACAGCTATGCATGGAAATTGGTGAAAATTCATGAAAATTGCACAGGCTAAAGGTACATTTCTCAAGTTATTTGATTTCCCAATTAAACATAATTGGGTTATGAGGGGGGAAAAAAAAAGCTGCTCCCTGTAGGGCTGTTCTGCATCACCTCTTGAGCAGTGCAGTTCACCCTGCAGGTCTGGGCAGCCAGTGGGGATGCGGTTTTGGCTGGGTTCTGCTCTCAGCAGGACCATGTGCCTGGAGGGATCAGGTGGTACCTGAGGCAGTTCTTCCTCTGCTTCCAAGTGCTGGCCAGACAGATCTTTAAATGCTGACAGCTGTTTTTGAAAGTGCAAGATTTTGGTGTTAGCAGGGGTCTAAGCAGAGGGAATGCTGCTGCAGTCTGCATTGTATTGGGCTTCAGGCAAAAGAGCGAGGGCGGAGGGAGCACACTGAAGTTAATTTCCAACTTGCTGCCGAGGGTCTTGCAAGGCTGCATAACCACCCTGAACTCTTGTGCTGTGTAGTGCCCCTGACAGATTTTTTTATGGCCATCAGGTTTCTGGTCTCCCACTGGGTCATTTAGTCCCTGTCTGAGCACTCAGGGAGGTTTTCCACTGAGGACCTGTCCTTTACAGCCAGCAGGATCAGCAGAGCCTGTGAGAACTGCCTGTGCCAAGGCTACCACCCTTGCTGCCTGTCTCAGACAAGTGTGAGGGACAGCAGGTAAGGGTGAACAGACTTCGCTTGGTCTTTGCTGGTGGCTCTGGGTGCTGGTCTTTACAGAGTGACAGCTATAAAATTAGATAATCAGTTAATCACTGGTAGATTAGGCTTGTGTCTTTGTGGAGAACAAATACAGTATTTATGTAAAAGTTGTTAGGAGTTTTTTTAATTAGCAGAAATAGATCCAGAATGAATGATGATTAGGCAGCTGATGAATTCAGTAGTACAATTATGCCTAAAGCTGTGCCCCAGTACTTAATGATGGATGCTTTGAGCAATCAAAGAAGCCTATTTATATAATTTATTTATTAAAAAAAGTTAGACATTAAGCAAGATATCTGTGTATATTACAAGTATATGAACTTCAGCATCTGAGAAAAACCTTTCTAAAATTTGGTAATATAAGTATTTTTAAAATCCTTTCTGTAATTATTTATTTTAAATTAGCTGTTACTGTAGTTGCTGTTAACTTTTGGGTTTATATGAAAGGCTGTTCTTTAACCAACAGCTAGTGAAATCCTAAGCATTCCCTGGAAATGAGAACCATACAGGAATTGTACAGATGCCTGTATTTTTCTTTCTCCTTTTGAGTAGTCTGAGACCAAGGAATGGAGGAAATTACTCTGTGAAGCTTTAAGAAAATGCAAGTCATGATGAGCAGCTGCCTTGTATGCAGCCAGTTGGGAAGGCTAAACTGATTACTCTGTAAACACTAGGAGATGCTAAGTGTTGGTGTCAAAGGGACTGTGACAGTCATCAGATTGTGGTTTATCTCAGGCTGTTGTTTGAATGATGGCTCTCCCTCACAGAAGCAGTTTTATGGCTTTGCAGAGGTATAATCTGAGCCCAGCCTGATGGATCCAGAGCTGCCCAAAGCAGCTTCCCAGTTCTCTGTTTTTGTACTACCAACCCTGGGCTTTTCATGAACAAGACTGTTATTTTCTTTTCACCAACCAGGAATTACAAACATAAAATTTACTAGTCCTGACAGTGGAAATTGGCACTTGCCCATTTGCAGAAGAGTATTAGACAGCAACAGAGAGTCCCTTGAGGACACAGCATGGGGGCTGCTCACAGCAGCAGCAAGCGGGTTTGCTTGGGGCAGTAGCAAGGTTGCATTTTGCACTTTGTGCTCAGAGATGGTCACAGAAAAAGCTTCCTGTAAACAGATGGTCTTCTAACCTGCTGCAGAGCTGGGTAAGAGCATGAGGTGATCCTTTCTGCTGTAACTCGGTGATGCCCTCAGGAGGGGATGGGAGATGGGGAGTGAGCATGGCAGAGCTTGGTGGGGACAGTCACCTCTGTGCTGGGTTTGTGGCACATGTTCTTCAGCAAGGCAGCTGAGGGCACACACAGCTGTGCAGGAACTGGAGCTCATCTCAGAAAGGTTCAGTAGCTGCACTGCTGCTAAGTTGTAGATAAAACCCTCTCTTGGTTTGTTTCTTCAGTGCTGCAGACAGGAAAGAAGCTCCTACCTGCACTATGTGTGGACTTCTTGGCTATTGTAAGTTTTAGGGTTATTTAGCACCCAGTCATAGGAACTTCTGCTAAAATATAGTCCATGTCAATGGCAAGAAAAAGGGATTTACTTGCTCACATAGAGCAGAGAACCTCCTGCAGTCTAATGTGTCCCAGTAAAGGCTGCCATTTTTCAAAGATGATGCTCTCTATCCTGGGTGATGAGCAAGCCCTTCTTCCTAAAGATTTTCTGGAAGACCCTGGGGCACCATCACCTGGACAATAAATTTTTATTTCAATAAGGGTCAGAAGGAGCAGTCTGAAGCTCTGAAAGCCAGCCACAGTGAAGCTCCTCCATACAACCCCCACAGCTGCAGAGGAGTCAGGAGGGGGTCAGAAGAGCTGTTTCACAGACGCTGCCTGGTGGGAGATACATAATAGGAGGATAAACAGTAAATGGGGATAAGAGAAGGTGAAAAGACAGCTATTATCCCGTTTACAGTAGTGAAAATTTTAAAACCAAACAAAAGCAAAATTAGGAAGAATATGGAGGCTAGGGGTATATACAGATGTTACCTTAAACATTACTCCTGCTTTGGGAGGTTCTTTAGCAAAGAAGAAAAGAATTACAAAGGAAAACAAACAGTCCAGAACAAGAATTTCTAGGGAGCTTGCCCTGAACTTTGGAGCAAAGGCTGGAGACTGGAATCTGGTTATTCAACAGAATGCTGATAGTGGAAGAAAGGAATTTGTGGAGATAGCAATGAGATATGTAAAGTATCATGAATCTTTTTTTTTTCATGTTTTAATTACATGTATGGGTCTGTTCTGCTTTTCTTTTTTCTCATGAAAGTTAAAAATTTGTTGTATTTTAAAACTGTTAGCTAAATGTGCAACACCTTTCACATTTGGTCATTTCTATATTATTTACATTTAGAATAGCAATTTTTGTTACTGTCCTATGAATTGTATGAGAGCATCTTTCCCTTCCTTCTAATTCTCTTGAGAGTAAACCATCCCCAGCACATCCTGATGTGGCAATCCAAAATGCTCATATTCCTGGTAGGAACTGTTTCTTTAATGAGGGCCTGTAATGGTACCTCTGTACTGCTCAATGGAAAAGCGTATTTTAAGACACGGGCTTTGATTTAAAAGCTGTTGGCGGCTGCCTTGAAATAGGTGTATTTCTCTGCTTTCCTAGCTGAAGATTTGTATGAAATGTGACAATTAAGAAACCAGGTTTCCTTCTCTGGATGCAGTGGGCAACACTAGTTGATCTGCAAGCTGGAAAGACAGTGACATTGGTTACTAGTTTGCAAGGATAGGAGACTATTGATTTCTGGCAAATAGATTATTGTAAGGCAAACATCCATAAAAGCCATGCAGAGAGCATAATGATATTCAGCAGTGGAAATAAAAAATGCAATTGATTTACCATGCTGCCATAAAGCAGCACTCCTCCTCCGTCTACCCCAGTAACAGGCTCTTCCCTGCTGCTGCACCTCTGTCCGGGCACCCACCAGGGAGCCGAGGGCGCCAGTGGCTCTAATTGCCTGGAATTTGGCAGCTGGAGGGGATGCCACTGCCTTGGCCTGCCTCAACATTTATAGATGTCAGCTGCACTGTCCAGACCTGGCTCAGTGTGGTAAGCCCATCTGGCTGGGGAAAGCCAAGTTCTTGCCATTCCTAAATGCCCCCTGCCATCCCACCCTCCCACATCCGCTCACCCCCCAGCCCCATGCACGTATTCTCCATTGCACAAATGCATCTTCTGCTGGGGCTTCTGTCTAGCTGTTGTGCACTTGAGAAACATGAAATCACAGTTATTGGTTTTAGTTTTATTGTCCTGCATGAAAATTAAACCATTGGTAGCGGTTGTTTGATGTATCAAACAGTTCCATGACAGCTTCGTAAGGCAGAGGTATGGCAGCATTGTGCCAGTGGGATGCTGTTTCAGGTTGCTGTTTGTATATCAGCTAGGTGACTTTCTCTTCCACTTCCAGAATGTTAGGATCAATGTTGCCTGATTTTATGGATTTTGGATGCATTTTTCAAGTGTTTTAAATATTTAAGTGCTAGGCCCAGTGGGAGAGAAGTGATGGGTTTTTTTCCCAGCCTGTCCATGAAAACACTGAAATGAATGGATCTGGGTGTGACTTTGTGAGTTCAGAGGGTCAAAGCTTGAAATGCTTGCACAGGAGAATCAGAATCAATAGGTTTTTCCCGTTTTTGCTTTGAAGTAATCTTACATCCTTGTATCTCACAGTATTCCCCTACCTTTTAATAGTATAGTTTTGTTTTTTTAATATAAGCAACGATGCCAACATAGTCTTCCCCTTTTCATAGGCTAGCCAGCCTTTTCAGGTCTATTCTGTAGTAGTCACCCAATCTTCTTCATCTCATGTGGCATTTCTGTCAGTTCTGGTTTGTCAGCCTGGCCTGTAGTTTAGAGGTAGGGAAGCCAGGATCATTACGGGATAAATATCCCCTTTTTCTGTCGCACCCATACTGAAACTTGAGGACATCTTTCTAGATAATGGCAGTGCACTGTTGAGATACAATTGTTTAGTAATTAATGCCTCTTAAGAAGTCTTTGGCTCAGCCTTGGTTTTTATGCAAACTGCCTGTTGTGGTACTGCTCTAAGCTGGCTGCATCACTGATTTTCAGCCTCAGTTACAGCTATTACTTCCTCTTCTCTCACAACTGGAAATTATTCGGCTTTTCAACTAAATTGCATTTATTTTGACTTAGAGTACTAAAAGAAATTGTTAGGCTTAGAATTCAAGGGTTTGTTTTTTTTTTTTCTTTTTTTAATGATATAGTCTAAAAATGGCTGAAGTGTGTGTGCACTAGCTGAAATACTGTATAGCTTCCAATACATCCTGTTAAAATCTGTGCAGTGTTGCTGTTTGCAGGTAATTAACGTTGTGTATTATTTCTTATGTTCACTAAATTATTGCTGAAGTTTTAATCTATTGAAATACAAAACTGTAGAAAATTTAATGCTGACCTTTGTATATGAAATTAAGTATAATTATTAGATTTGTAGAAGTCCTTTTAAATTAACTAACCTGTACTAACTCATACTTTCACTTGCCATGGATTGCTGAATTGATGTTATTTCCAGTAAGCTTCCTGGAAGTGGGAAGAGAGCATTTACCAGAGGTTTCTGTCTTGCCATTAACACATATTTTTATTTTATTTTAAAGTGTTTTGTAAAATAAATCCACATAATAGGCATGCACCCATGTGCATAGATGCACAAAGAATACTGGTTAAAAAAAAATCAGAGCTAATTCACAGTAAATAAAGAATTAATGGCAGGTCAGAGTATACTTTTGGAGGTGGCTATAGGCATGAGATGATTTCAAGGCTGGGCCGTGGAACAAGACACCAAAAGCATTGTGTTAGTGCAGCACAGTCAGCAGAAAATACTATTCTTTCCCTTTCCTACAACATCTAGCAGCTTCAAACATGGCAGATTGCTTTTTGGTTTTCTTCTATAAAATCTGGCAAGTGAGTTTTCCCTCAGTTTGTAAAAAATTCTTACCTGTACAACGCATCAAATGAGTATATCGATTGTCTTTGCAGAAAGATTATGTCTTCTGTAGGAGCAGTTTTTAGGTTTTGTCTCTTCTTCTAACCCATAATTGAGGGGTTTTTAATAAAAATGATACAAATTTTCTATACTAGATCAGTTTGCCTTCATCTTGCTTGTTTTGTCAACAGCATCCAGCAAGTGACTCTAAACCAACAACTAGTATATTTCTAAATGCTGTGTCTCTGAAAGCTAAAGCCTTCTTCCTCCTCTTATGAAAAAATTGCAAAATCCCTAGGTTTGTATTTCATGTATGTTCTGTTTTTTTACCTAAATTGTCTCTGTGGCTGCCATGGCTGCCATGCCATTGAAGCAGCTGTGCTGAGCTCCTTTTGGAATATAAGGAAGAAGGAAACATTTGCTCTGTTCCAGGATGCCATGCTGAGCTGCCCCATGTTCCAGGGTAGTCCCTCTCTCATAGTGTAGTTCAGGAGCTTCTTTAGTCTAGATATCCATTTCTGGTACACTTTTTGAAAGCTTACTTTTGTCTTGCCACCTTGCACAGGTAGAGCTAGTTTGCAGGTTGCTGTCTGCAGAGAACCTGGATTGCCCAAAGATCTGCCTGCAGGGATGAGAAGCAGTTGTGTGAGCCATGGACAGGTAAGGCAGGAACACTGACACTGCTCAGGCTGGGCTCTGCAGAGCCTGAGCAGTTCTTCTGAGGTCCTCTGGAAATCGGTGCTGAGAGGACTTTGCATGTGGCTGGAGATGCTCCCTATTTTGAGCTGAACTGAGTAAGAAAACAGCAGCAGTGATCAGACTCAGGTAGAGCAGATGGCTTGGACTGAGTTCTTCCCAATACCTGGATGAGCTGTTTGTTCATATTGCTTTCTGTCAATTCTGCTATTTTCCCTAGGGATTTGCTGTAGTGGCTATTGCTGTATGAAGCCTCCTACAGTAGTTGTGCTGTCCCCATTTCAGACAGGACAGATTTAAGAGAAAAAAAAAAGCATATGCTAGGAGTCTTCTCAGAAGTCATAAATTTCCCAGATCACTTCTGCCACATGGCCTCCTGATGTGTAATGTGGAGATTGCAGATAGTCCAGGTTGTCAAATGTGCAAGGAGATGTTAATGGCAGAAGGGAGGTGGAAGTTGTAGGACCTAGCCACCCTTTTTCTTTTGTTAATTTGCTTCAGCAAGCAATTTTATAATTATTGCTACTTACTACTCAATTCCACTTGGTGTGGATTTAGGTACCAAGTGCTTAGTGTTGGTTGCTTAAATCTGGAAGAAAAGATTTTACAGTAGGACTGTCTAGAACATTTAATGTGTGGGAAGACAGTGCCTGCTTCTGATTCTGTGATATCTTTGCGGATACAGCTGAGCTGGTTTGCTGTGAACAATTTGAGCTTTAGAAATAAAATGTACTGTGGTGCAGACACAGCTGTCTTGGCTCTCTCCAAGCTCGAGCCAGCAGGCAGTGTTGCTGCACCATAGTATCCTGGTTTCAGATCTGAGCAATGGCTTCACTGCAGTTACCTGCTGGCCAGCACAGCACACCCTTGGAAGAGGGAGCAGAGTATGGAATTTCATTGTGGATAGGTGGGTGGTACAGCTGTTAGAGGCTTTGGGAAGTTTGCCTGCCTTGTCAGTTACTTACAGTCAGTAATCCTAAGTGCATGTTGGAATATCCCGTTTCCCTCTCATCATTGGCTCTGTTTTTTTCCCAATATCTCTTTTCCTAACATATATACATAAAGTCACAGCTTTTTCCAGTTTCAAAAAGCAGATAGAAATAATTAATTTGATAGTTTTCATCTAAAGAAAAATATAAAGCTTGCAACAACTTTACAAAAACCCATTTCTTGGTATATTTCTGAGCATTTGTGTTTTTATATGTGGCCTTTACAATACTATGGATCTTCTCTATTCATTGAATTACAAGCTTTTTGAAATACCTTTTCATGTTCATGGGTTTGCACAGTGCATAACACAATGGACTTGCAGTCTTGGCTGGACCTCTGGTTTTTACTGTAACACATTTTTTTAATATTTTTCATTCCCACTGCAAGCTCTAGTTAAGTCATTCTGCCCCAAAATCCAGCATCCCCTTTAGACTGCATATTGTCCTCAGAGTACAGAATAAGGCTAGCATAGAAAAAGCTTTTAGAAACATGTGCCTTCTCTATGTCCTCTGTGGTGAAAGTGCAGACTTTCCAACCTGGGTCGATACTGCATGTGAGCTGCATTCTCTTGTGTATAAATACACCGTGTTAAAAAAGGAAAAGCACTGAGTGCAGCCTGCTTTCTAGTGTGTCCATGCTCTTCTCGGAACTGATGGGGCAATTCCTTTCTCCTGAGCTCACGGCTCCTGAGTGAGCCCAGGGACAATGTGCCTCCTCCTGCCCTGCTGGATTTGGAGAAATCCAGCCTTGGCACAAGCTGGGGAGGATCTGCTCTGCCAGGAAAGAGATTCTGGTGAGGATTGTCATGTTACTCACTGTGCATCTTTCCTGACTTGCCATCTACTTAGAGAGATTTGTAAGTTGGCTGTCTCCTTTCTACTCCAAGAAATCCCATTTGTGGAGATGACATTGGTACCATATGCTTAGGCAAGAGAGAGTGGTCTGGTTTGTTTTGCTTTTTGCTCTTTTATTTAAAAAAAAACCATATATGCATGTTTTAGAGAAAGGAACAATTTTAAAACTTTGGGGGGGGGGCGTTGGACAGGAAATGTGAAACTGGCATCATGCACAAGTATTCAACAAATGTTATCAACGAAACTTTCAACAAATGTGAGGAAATTAATCTCTATGTATATATTTTTAATGCAGTTCAGCAGCCAAAACAGGATGAAGCACCATTTGCTTGTTTTATTTCTTAGTGACAAAAAACATAGAACAAATTCAGATTTATAAGAAAACATGTCTCAGATACTTACAGTGTTTGATTTATCTGTTTAATGGCATAAAAAACTAAAATATTGATTGCTAAAAGACAGACCCACGTACCAGGGGTGTGCATGTAGACAGTCTCTCAGTGAGTGCAGTAGTTCCCCCAGTAATCAGAAAACCTGTGATCCATTTCCACATCTCAGAAGAGCTCCTTATTCTGCAGGCTCCACGTTACTCTGCAGAGCATCTCCCTTGATTCCTGCTCTTAGGGCTTGTGTTTGGGGCACTTTGGGAAATAAATCACTTGACTTACAGCCATTTCACTTAAGTCCTTTCATTTAGGTGAGAAACACAAAAAACAAAGGAATCGAGTCTTATTCTGAATATTCTGGAGTGCATTTGAAGGTAGCATCCATTTCAACATTATAGTTTCACAGTATCCAGCGCCCCTTTTCATCTGCAGCTCTCTGATGTTTGTCATGCCAAGACAAAACAAATCATGCAAGAACAAATCTTGCTTTTGTAGGTTTTGCTTTGTTTTACTAGATACTACTTTATAGTATCAGAGCACACAACAGTTATATATGGGAAAGGTACAAAAATAGTTGGGTCAGGCCAAAAAGTGCCAGAAGAAGCTTTTATTCTTGTTAACAGAGATATTGATTAATTTTCTTCTCTTGGTTGATTATTTTTCTTTCAGAGTTACTCTTGCCTGGGTTGGACTTCCCTGAAATGTTTTCAGTAGAGAAAAGCAGCAAGCTGCCTCTAAGTGTCAAAAACCCAATTCTAGTCAGAAGCTGTCAGGAGTATCTACCTGCACCTGAAATCAGCTTAATCCTTTTTAGAAATTGTAGACTTTGCCACTAGGCTTAAAAAGTAAAAATGTGGAAACAATACTGATGTGAAGTACCCCACTAGTTTTATGACATGGGTCTAAGATTGTGGTTGGGTGACCTTAGGAGACAACTGAATTATTTATAAAAGGTGACCAAGCAGGGTTGTTGCCACAAGCCTGTTAAACTTTCAACAGAATTTGTGAAGAATCTGTGGTTTGAAAAAGACCAAAACATATTTAACTGATACAAGGAAGAAGTAAGAAATCCTTAAGGGAATGGGATCTTTCTGGATTCCTTCTGAAATCAGGGATGAACTGCGTTTATGTTCTCCATCATGGGTTGTAGGAAGTTTCCATCTTGGGATTTTACTAGCTCATTTCTTCTGTCTGTTTTTTGTCATTAGCATTTAAAGTGAATGCTACACCTTTGGGTAGTTTCTCTTTAATGTGCTTTTATATTTTCAGTATTATTATTTTATCAGTAATTTAGTGTTATGTGACTTAATTAATTATTGCTATGTGATTCTTCATTGCTATCACAAATAGTTTGTGTCTCTAAAGGAATGGGAATGAAATGTCGTAGCAACAGATGTGCAGTTCTGAAAATGCAATCAATTTTTAAGACGGAAAACTTAAAGAAAAGCAGAAATCCTGGTCCTGCTGAAATTGGGCTGTGCCTTCACACAAAGTCAGGAGGCCCAGTAGCCCAGGGCTGTGTGCCAGTGTTTTTAAGGCAGTTAATTTATAACAAGAAGCTGTAAAGCACCAACCTGTGCTGGGTCTCAGGGCTACAATCTACACATGGTGTTGCCAAAGATTGTTTGTTTATGTGCAGAGATCTCCATCATAGCAGTGTCTCTTGGCAGCCATTGGAAACTGCTGTTATTAAGAACTCTACATTTCTCATTAGAACAACTCTATTGTACATATTGTTTAAATATAGATTACTAATGAAATGCCTTTTTATTGCTTTCCCAGTGAATACTTTCAGCATAAAGTTAATTTGTAGTGTTATGTAAATTCTGTTTAACTTCAATCAAGTTTTTAATTATGTTTTTACCACAGTAATTCCCATTTGATTTGTCATCTCCTGTTAGGTATTTAACATTGCACAGGGTGTTTTTTTCTTATTTTTCTTTTTTTCCCCCTTCTGTTTTAGTCTTTGATGTCACCTGGAACAGAGCCTCACTCTAAAGCTGTGTAAGTTTGATTTCCTTTCATGCAAGTATGGTTTAATGAAGAATTACTACAGAAAACCAATATTGGAAATGCTTTATTGTTTTGGTATTGATTAGGAAAAATAAGATTAGACAGAACTGCCACTGAGAAGACATCCAGCTGTTTCATTTGCTCCCTTCCCTTTACCTTTCTTTCAGTTGCTCCAGTTCAGTGAACCTTTGATGCTGACAGCCCTTGGATTCCATTTAAAATGTCAGTTGCTACTTAACACCTGATGACCACTCAGTCTGTGGCTGCATTGCATAGATACCAATTGTTCTCACAAATGTTTGCTTGCCTACTGAGCAGATAAATGGACCCTCTTTTGGCAAATTGTCAGCACATTAATCACGCCTGAGATAGGACTTGTCAGGCAGCATCTCAGGTCTAGATAGTTATTTTCAGTTGCAGATATGTATTTTTTAATATCTTTTTTTTATTAAATTAAGTGGGAATAGTTGAAGTTAAGTCTGTCTTCAGATCAGAGGTCATGGCAGAAAAAGGTCTTCCAAAAAATTATGATATTTCATGTATTTTTGTAGAAATTTTCTCATACACATGTGGAAAGACAGGGATTAGTTTTGTGCAACAGTGGGGGGGTCTTTTAATTAAAATATGCAGTCTTATTTTTTTTTTTTCTGAAATCAGGGCTTCCTTGAACTCAGTAGTGATTTTTGCTCTAAATTGTTCATGCTGAAGTAAAAACTGTGTAAAGGATTTATGACACATTCTGAATTCAGGTACACTTGAAGTAGCTCAGTTGGATACTCAAAATTAGCAGCAGACTATGAAATATTTGCTTTGGGAACATACTATTAAATATGAATTAATTGCTGTCTTAAATTACTTTAAGGACATTTTCATACTTGCAAATTTGTTTCTAGAAGATTGGGATTATAAAGACCTTAGCAATATGCTAACTGTTCCTGCTTGAAAAGCTCGTGCTTTATTTAGAAGTGCACTTTTGAGTTGTTTGCAAAATACTCTTCATAGTGTGCTTATACACTTTACATCCTCAGTGTGTGCTGGTATTCCAGCATTGACTGATCATACCATCAATTCACAGGTCTCCTACAGAAATGAAAGATGGAGAAATGATCGACTCTCCCTCTTGAAAAATCACATTTCATATGTAACTATTACAATGTATTTGATTGAGATGGGAATTGTGTTACTGTCTCATGGGAGTTGTTTGAATTTCCACTGTTTAAAAATCAATTCAGTTTGATGAGTGGTGGATTCAAGCAGTGGAACCTATTAGGATTATTTCATATCACCAGTTGCACCCTATTTAATCTTTCTGTTGGGAGATAATTAAGTTGAACTCATTAATTTGCACAGATGTTGAATGTTTCCATCAAACTTGTCTTTCTCCACCCTCACCTGTCCTTCTTGCCCAGGTGCATGGCACTGCCAGCAGTGGGCAGTGCCCCATGACACTGAGTGGGGCAATGCACAGGTGACTGTGATCCCCTTGCATGGGATATAAACTTTTCCTGCAGCTGAAGCCAAGTAGGAATCTTGGGCTCTGACTTTTGTGTTAGGCTGGCAGGCATAAAGATTGCTTTTCTTTTTCCTCTAAGTGCCTGAGAGAGAATGGCTTAATCTTTAATCTTTAACCTATATATGCAGTTCCCTTTTAAGCCCACATATGAGGTAGTTTGGTTTGTTTTTTTTTTTTTTTTTAAACAAGAATCTGTAAATCCTCAACCTGCTACATTTCTGTGGGCTCCAAATGCATTTGGTGCTTTGTCAACATGCTGGCAAAGAAATGCTTGCTTTTGGGAAGTGATTTTCTGTGTTATGACATCTAGGTTTAATTTCCTTTGAAACAATGGTATTTCTTAAGAGAATTTAGAGCTATTTAAAAGCCCTCATATATAAGGGATAACCATCTCTATTTTCTTTCATGTCTACAAAAGCTGACTGGAATCATTCCTCCCCACACCCAAAATGATACTGGTTGGGAGCAGATGCTTTCTGTTGGCCATGTAGGCATTTTAGGAGAAGGCACAGCATAGTTTGCTCTTTGGTGACTGATTGCCCTGAGTGTCCGATCACTGGTGCCTGTGGTGGGAGCTCTTCTGTTTATTGTGCACAGCAGAGTCCGTCTGGCAGGTGACAGACCCAGAAAAGTTGTGTATTTCACTAGAAATATGATAGCAAGGTACATTAATTTCTGGTTTAGTATTCTTGTTGGCTAATAAAAATGTGGTGTGTATTTTACTGTATTTAACTAATTTCTAATACTCTGGTGCCACGATCCAATCACAAATAAGCTTCTGTTTTTGTTTGTCTTGGTCTATCTAAAATTTCTCTCTGGTTTAGAATCTGAAATAGAAGTCTAGGTCCAAGTTTCTGTGATGGCATCTAGAATTTACCCAACATATATGCTCTCAAAACCTCCTAAAATTATTTGATCTGGATTTTTCTGGCATGGAGTAATGCCTTTTTAGGGACATATAGTCATTTAGAGAAGAAAGGTCTTTTGACTGACAGTTTTAGTTCCTGATATCTTATAGGTTGCATGGGTGCTTTGAAGAAGAAACTGAAGTTGAAGGGGTATTATATCCAACATTATGCTGAGATTACAATGCAATTAAAGTATAAATCTCAAAATAAAAAACTGTTGGTTTCTTCCCTTAAAATTAATGCAAGGTTTTAAAATTAAGAGACCTGACAGTACCATGGGCATACATCTGTTGGACTGGTAAATTACTGGGGATACTTCTAACTTGTGTTCTTGTACTTGAAATTGTTCTAAGACATTTCAGATGTAAAAGCACACAAAATGCACACAGTACTTCACCATAAAGTAGCTTATGCAATAAAATATGTTTTTAAGGAGATGACAGGTAAACAGAAATTCCTCTTCTGATGTTTTCACAATATTGCATTGATTGTTAATGTATAGAAGATTTAAATGCTTTTATTTCCTACTACTTTTCCTTTGAAAAGGACCTGCATAAAGACGAATAAAAACCAAAAATTTGCCACCATTTCTTTAATATACCTGAAATAAGAGATACTTATGTAAGTTTTTGCCATGTGATTCAAGCTTTTTTTTCCACTCCTTTCCAAAGGAGTGATATTTTAACCAGTTGTGTGGCTATTTTTCCTATTTACTTAAATAGGTAGCTCAGTCTAGGTGAAGCTGGAAGGGCCTGAATTTTTAAGCTCTTGTGTAAAGTGGAGAGAGGAGGCCAAGCAGAAGGGAATGCCATTAGCACGCAGTGACAGTGGCAGCAGAGCTATTTAGACAGCTGCACGTGTCATATCATGTACTCGGGTCCCAGTCATGCTGCTATTTCTGTCTCGTTAGCACAAATCACAGCATCTACTTCTGTGAGTCCCTGTTGCACCTTGGCTCATCTAGGGCCACTTCCTAATTTGAGTGAGTTTAAAAGGGGTGGTGAAAATTCACAGTCTGGTAACGAGCTGTTCATTTCACTGCAGAGCGCAAGGCAGTGCACCAAGGCCATGTCTGGCCAGGAATTGACACCTGGCCCCTCTGTAGACATTGGGAATGGTACTGGAGTGGTCACCTAGACTCAGAGAGGCAGCATTTCCTACCAGACAGTATCACCACGTAAGCTCTTTGTACAGAGCAAGTCAAGCTAATTCAAGGAAGGTATCCAGAGGAAAATCCTCTGCCTACTGCTTGTTACTGCTTCAATGGCCACATATTCTAGATACTGTCTTCCCAGATAACCACCAAAGTCCCGGAGATGGAAGCTTTGCTTATGGTGAAGTCATACATTTGGTATGCTAACTCAAAAGCAACTATAAACCAATATTCTGAATTAAGGTATATTTTAAAAGATAAAAACAGACTACTACTTGTTGATACAGTATTTCTTTTTGTTAAGTTTTGGGGTTTGTTTTTTTTTTTTTTTAGGATTTGCTCATGCTAAGAAATATTGTTTCTTGTACTTTTTTTATTCTCACTGACCTGGACCAGATTTTTCATTGTTTTCTGAAAAGTTCCTGTTTTCCATACAGTAGGCATGTGTTGTATTTCAGAAAATAATGATGTAAAAGCATTAATACAATTAGCTGTTGTTAACTTGCATTTTAAGAAGGCTTATGATCTGCTTATCTGTCAATGTTCCATTCTTTATATGACACATTAATTTCAAGAATTCCTAAATTCTGACCATTGTTACCTTGTAACCACTAAGGCTGTCCTGTGTGTTAGACAGAGCTCTAACTACACCTGCAGTCATGTATGAGTGTACATATTAGTCTTTTTGAAGAGAAATAGATCCACAGGATTTCTTTATGCTGTTTACAAATGCAGTATATTTCTTGGTTTGTAAGTTTGCTACATTTACTGTTTGAAGAATAATGCACATATTTACTTGCTTCAATAGTAACACTTAAAATCAACTTACAAGTTTAACAAAGTATGAGGCTCATGAACTGGAATTAACCAATCACAGTATACTGATTTAATACTTCTCCTCATACGGACTTTCTCAAAATCTTTTGCCTTGTTCAAAATGATTGAAATTAGAGTTAAGTTTGCCTGTCCTTAACTGTCTGTCTTATGTTCTGCAGGGACGTATGCCCTGGCTTTTTGTGGTTTAATTGTTTCAGCAATAAGGATGAGAAAGAGGAAGAATTTTTTGGCTTTGGATGAGACAAGATAGAGCATGTCAGTGAGTGCCAGGAGAAGCCTTCCCAGGACAGCAGTTGATGTGCTCCTGCAGGTCTCTGAGCTTCAGCTGGCTGTAACACCGTGTGTGAGCAGTTGACAGAAGAGTGGCTCCTATAAGTGCTGCCATGCTTTCAGGCTTTCTAGTTAACTGGTGCTGAAGGCAGCTATCTTGCTTTCTAGAAATATTTAATCTAGCAAATAAATACTCAGTAATAATATTTCTTGATGACATAGTCAAATGATAACAGGTACCTTGAACTGTGACTTCCTTAATTCAGTATTTGAAATTTTTCTTGCAGTAGCAGTATGAACTGAACCAAAAGTGTGTACAACGTGTTGTATTTGCAAAGGGAGCTACAGGGGAAAGATGGTATTGAAGAAATTAAAAATTTTTGAAATGAGCTAGGCTGATGTCTTTTGATGTTGCTGCTTTTTGTTCCTTAACAGTGGTGCCAGGCTGTAAATGCAAACTTCTCTTGCACAGTCCTGTGCTGATCAGAGGTAGATGAGGGGTGGTGGAGCAGCAGTGTGGGAAGAAGCCTCTGAAAAGGAGGTGCAGAAGTCCAGCTGGAGTGCATCTTATACAGGGTTGTGTATGTGTACATGTGTCCTGGCTAGTGAGTCACTGGCAACTTCAGCAGAAAGGGCAGTGGCCAGACTCGTTGAGCTCTGCTTATACCACTACATGTTAAATGGCACTAAACAGGAATCCAGTTACTGTCCTCCTACTCCTTCATCTGCAAATAACTGGCACTGGTATCCATGCCTCATCCACAGGGAAGGGTAAGGGAAAGCCTCCTCCAAGCCTCCTGTGTAAGGGATGGAATAGACTAAACCCACTTGATTTAAATAATCTGCAGAAGGGCCCTTTCTATGGAAATGGTTGTTTTCACATTTTTGTCTTGGAAACTGCTGAAGCATCCCACAGGGTTTGGGTTTCTGTCTTGGTACTTGCTGTGCACACAGGCAGTAAGAGCCAGGCTTAGCTCTAATCAGCTGTGATTCATTGTGCTTTTACCCCACAACATCTAATACTGAATAGATTTGAAACCGTTGATACATCTTCCTTTGTTGGTTTGTTTCCACAATTCACTTCCATTAATTTCAGGGCCTTAGGGATCTTTGTTGCTGCGTTGCTGATGCTGGCCATGAACACACAGGCAGACAGGCAGCTGGTTACGCCTCTGCCTGCCAGGCTTCAGGAGCGAATTCCTTCTGCACAAGCGCGCAGCTCACTCAGCCCTCTCTCCACTCCTGTCTGGATTATGGTTTCATTAAGGTCTCATACATATGTGATATTTTAACTCAAATGGGATATAATAAATTTCATCTGAATAAGCAGTGCCTTTTATGTGTCATAAATTTTGCCTTTTCCTGTCCCCACTAATACACTTTCCCCCTTAACATTTCAGTTTTATACTGATAAACTCCTCGACATTTAAGCAGTACTGCGGCAGGCTCGAGGTGCAGAAGTGGGTCACGCCGAGCTATCAGGAGAGCCGTGACTTTTATAACTGGCTGAATAGGAAGCTCCCGGCTACTCAGATTTCTGCCAGGTTGACTGCTGTTGCTGAAAGGAGAGAAATAAAGTGTGCTTTCATTCTAGAAGCACTTTGCACACATGATTCAATCTTTTCAGGGCTCTAGTGTGAGGTGGGTAAATGTTGTTGCTTCAGGTGGAGAAACTGAGGCAGGAGGCTTGTGTGTGCTGTTCTCCTGCTGGGGAGGAGAACTGGGGTTGGGTGCTGGCTGGCAGGCTACGCTTGGGCTCACACCACAGCCATGCCCTTGCCTGATGAGATACAAGTTTGGCCCTTTCCTGCAGTACTGCTGGGTCTGACACCCTAATGGAATGAAACTTCCAGTGTTGTTACAAGGTAACAGGAGCTGGAAAATGTGTATCTGCTGTCTCAAGGTACCCTGAGGTGGTTGGTTTGGCTTTTTTGCTTTTCTTCCTTCTCCCTCTCTTCCCTCTTCGGGTTTTGGTTCAAAATAGTTCCACTTGCTGGAGAAGAAGGAAAAACAAAACAAAACCAAACAAACAATTGATGAATTTTGTTTACAGTCCTACAATGAGAAGTCTGAATTCTTCTTGCTAGAAAGAGCAAAAACTTTTATGTTGTAAAAAAAGAACAAAATTACTATATTTTCTGACTTCATCTTAGTAGACTTCTAACTGCCTGTAGTATATATATATGTATCCGTAACAAACGTTTTAAATGTGTTTATGTGCTATATAATCCAAGAATGATCCAAGTGCATTGTGGCTCAGAGGTCCCTGCAGTACTGAATGATTATTAGTGGGAGTGGAGAGATCAGTTTAGGAGATTGCTCAGTTAATTTCTGGGGGCCCTAAAATGTGTGGAAATATTTTATGTTATGCACTTTGATACTAGATTTTTTGGAGTGTGTCTTCTGATCTCTCTGAGTGTCTTAGTGGTTTGTGCAAACTCAGCTTTATTTCTTTAAAAAGAAGACATTCCCTCTGAAATAATGTTACTTTAAAAGCACATATGATTATTAGATGACTTTCTTGCTTAATTTTGCATGCTAAAGGAAAGCTATAAAGGTCATTTGGTGAGCAATTTTATCTGGGATTTTCTCCTAGTAGTTAAAACCACATGACGTTAATAACTATTTACATAATCCCTAAAAACTGGTAGGCAAATTGTGCATGTGGAAACATGAAAGGTAATGTAAACAGGCAAGTTGCTTTATCCTGAGATGTGTGTTTTGACTGTAAAGCTGTGTAACCAAAGATTGAAAAAAGGTACAATTCTAATCCATTCCTTTTGTCTTAAGGGGTTGGTGAATTGTGAGTCCTATTCTAGGAAATGGATTTTTGTTTTTCTGAGTGAATCTATAAAACCCCTTGAAATCAGTGTCTTTTGGCAGTTAGCCAGGTAGTTCAGTAAACAAGCTGGATTGATTATCTGAAAGTTATTTTTTATGTTAATGTTGGATTTCAGATACATAGTGCCCCATAATTCACCTTCATGTCTTCTGAGTTCAGTGATGTAAGGTATATTCAATCCTGTATCCACTTATCCACTTCCAAAGCCAAATAATAATTTTTTTTAGATCTAGGCAGAACAGTCTTTCTTTGCAGTAATGAATCCTGTTGGCATCCACAAACAGAAAATAAGCCTCCGTGCCTTCCATGAAACCTAAGTTTCCTTCAGCAGAGGTCTTGAAAATAAACAACCAAAGGGTGAGCATCATGCATCATGCTCTTTTTTTTTTTTTTTTTTTTTTTTTTTTG
>VXBI01010007.1:3560424-3711693 GCA_013397375.1 Toxostoma redivivum
TTTTTGTACAGATGCATGATATGAGCAGGTACTGAACTGTTTGTTCATTACTGAAAAGGAAATGTGCTGTTCTAGCTTGTGCCTCAGCAGAGGAAAGCCTAGTTGGAACAGCTGGCTGCTCAGCTTAGTTCTTGAGGTAAATCTTCTCCTTTACCTACCACCCAAGTCTAAGATGTTTGGAGAGGATTCCTTTAAGGGTGACGAAAAATAATGAAAAATAACCTTTCTGCTTTTCGTTCAAGCAGAGAATTTAAGAAAAGAACATTAGCAAAGGATGGAAAAAAATTCTCAACAGCATAGACAGTGGGGGGGGGGAGTTTATCTAGTTAGCCACTGTGTTGATGTTTATATCTGTGGACCTGGCTAGAACTGTCAATCTGTGTCTTAAAATGGCTTTGTGAATGTTTCCTGCAAATGAGAAGCAACTTCAGTGCAGGGTTGTAATCTGTATAGCTCCTACTTTGATGGGCAGCGTACACTGAAAATGAACTGAGCAATAGCAGTGGATCTGAAAATAATGCGGCGTCAATTCCCCAACCTTGCTCTTGGTCTTCTGTTGATAATTGTATTTAAAATTTTGCTTTTTGGAATCTGATGATTGTTTAAACAAAGCTGATAGGATCATTTTCCCTTCCCAAAATTCCTAGCAGTGCTAAATCCATAAGAGATGGTAAATGTAAATCAAATATTGCAGAAGAGTTTAAGGAACAAATAATGTTATTTCATGATTGTCGTGGAAGTTTGGATGGTTGGCTGCTTATTGTTGATCATATTTTGCTTTCAACACAGAAATAGCTGTTTACATTTACCCAAGTTTAATTTTGAGACCTTAAAAATAATAAAAAATGGCTATTGAAACTTTCTCCATCTACCAGGGCATTTGTGGCCGCGTAACAACAAAAAAGATATCGTGCTACTCTTTCTCATTTTATTATTTCCTGTATATACATCACATCATTTGTATATT
Source organism: Toxostoma redivivum (assembly GCA_013397375.1). Taxonomy (NCBI): domain Eukaryota; kingdom Metazoa; phylum Chordata; class Aves; order Passeriformes; family Mimidae; genus Toxostoma; species Toxostoma redivivum. The sequence goes on from VXBI01010007.1 coordinate 3,561,392, forward strand.
GCTGCCCTCTTTTTTTCACACATTTCATTTATAAGTCACTTTCTCTCTTCTGGCAGTAACTACCATTTATTTTCTGGATGCTGCAGACAAGTAAGAATTTTACTTATTTTCAGGAATGATAAAATTATGGGTAGTTTCTCTTCTACTTGAGAAACTGTAGCAAAACTTTTAGTTCACTTTTAATTAGAATACCTTTGGTTTTGTTTACTAACAAACAAACAGCAAAATGATGAGAAAAAAACCTTTAGACCCCCAAACTCCAGGAAAAAAATCCCAAACCAACCTGCCAAAGGTTTGTGGGTTACTGGATGTGGTTTTTACAGTGACCTGAAAACAAAGCATGCTTCAGCGCTGTAGGTTTCTGTTCTGTATCTCCCAGTTACATCCTATGACTTTTGAGAAATGACTCGACCTCTGCTGGCCAAGTTGGCCTCTGGTGAGCATGAGGCTGAATCCTCCCAGGCCTGTGGAAGTGCATCAGGTTATTCACTCTTTAACTGACTCCTGTAGGTAATATCTATTTCTCTCCATTTGCAAGATGGAGATGGTAATACTTTCTGCCTGCCTCTCAGTGGGGTCTGGGAGGATTAGTTCTGTCTCTACAGCAGTGTATAAGTGGTAGGGATGATTACAAAGAACAAGATGTGCAATTACACTGGAGGGGCAGCAAGCTGCGAGTGTCTCGTTACACTTACATAGCAGAGCAGCTGGCTGATGAGCTGTCCTGACCTCTGCAGTCAAACCAGATTTCAGCACAGTTGGCTCATTTGTGGGCTACTCTGATTTCTCATGTCAGGACCTCTGTTTTCTAAAGGTGCCATCAGATAGGGAAATACATATGACAGCCACCCACTGGAGCTGTGCATTTGTATTTGGCTTGCCAGAGCAATTTCAGGCACTGTGGATGTGAGCACCTGTAGGAGACCATCTTTGCTCAGAAGACTGTTCTCTCAGTAGTGTGATGCTCTAGCCACCTGTTTCTCCCATGACAGTCTTAACTTCTTTGCTGGCATCACCTTCTGCACATGGGATGTGCTTCCTTGTAAGATTTTACCTTCCCTGCTTGTTCAGCTCAGATTCCACCTAAGAACTCAATACTTCTGCAGCGTCAGCAAGAAGTCAGTCAGTAATAATAATCGTATTTATTTTCTTTTATGTCCTTCCAGGTACACCCTGTTTATTTGGTTTTGCTTAGAATGTGAGCTCTTGGGTGGACACCTTCCTGGGTCTTCTCTCCTGTGGGCTGCTGCTGTGTTGGCAGTGTTGTAGAGGGTTAACCCCAGTTGGCACTGTGACAGCTCTATCTTGGGACACCTGGGAATTCATTTTTAGAGTTTCCTTAAACTCATTCAGTGAATTCAATAAAAGGTGTATCTGAATGGCAAGTTCTTTCATTTGTGTTCTATGCGTGCTTTAAAGCCCTTTAAACAGTTAAGTTATAGTGACTGCTGAAAGTAATGAGAATGAGTGATAAGAAAAAGGATTTACTTGTATTTTCATTAGGATCTATTAAGACTAATGTAATCATATGGGATCAAAATGCTGTCACCTTCTGAGGGTCATTGTCAGTAATTGTAACAATAAAGTGATTATTCTAGTGTCTTGCCTAAGGGAAAATTAAAATGACTGAAATAAAAGGAATTAGGAGGTGTGATGCAATGCATTTACGTATGGAGCACTCATTTATTTGAAGTGAATGCTGAATAGTTTTAATCCATGTCTAAAAACTGCTTTTGGTTTTCATTTTGATGCATTAGCAAGAAACTATGGTGCAAATAAAGGGCTAATATTTCAGATAGCAATTAATAAAGCAAGAGAAAATAATAAAATGTAATTTTTCTATTGAATATGCAGAAAAATAGGAACCTTCAGTTTTGGATTTGCGTGCTGATTTTTGAGTTTGCCAGTTTGCAGCTTGACTTTCAAACAAGGTGCTGCAGACTTTCTGAAAGACATACATGAATGGCATTTGAGGTATGTAATCAGTACAGCCAACATAGTCTTTGGTGTAAATGGCCCTGTGGGATGTTTGTGGAATCAACCCTGCACATGCAAGCAGAGTGAAACAGATGGGAATCTAAGCAGGTTAGTATCATGGCACAGTCAAAAGCAGTAGAATGAAGCATTCATTAAAATTACCTACTTCAGTAAAGGATCTCAGGTACGTTTTGTCCTTATTGTTGCTCTGTTTTGCCAGTGTCTCTCATAAACAAAACTATCAGTTAGTGCTGGCAGGATAAATCCCTAAGGGTAGTAGAACAGCGTGATTTTTATCTCAACTGTGTTCTGTTTGATGGGAGCTACAGCTTGTGCCTAAAGTATTCTGCAACATTTCAACTTGATTCATGTTCCTCAAGTTTTGTGCTTAACATCCTGTGCCTAAATATCCGTCAGACTGAACTGGGAATATACCCCTTAGTTATGGAAAAATAGCATATTGGAAATTAAGGTGCCAAACATTTATCTCCACTAATAAAGAGTAGACTTTTATTTCATCCATTTCAAAGCTGTGAATTATGGTATATGTCTGTTAAGGGAGGGTTAAACTATTTGTCCTGCCTTTTTTTGTGTGTGTACTTTAAATTGTATTTTTGTTTTAAGCATTTTCCCATATTTCAAGTAATACTTCTTAGAATACAGATGTGCAAACATCTCATTTAACTTCGATGACAACAGGAGATGTTTTGGAATACTCATTTCTACAGAACTTAAGCACCTAAGTATTTTAAATGTGTAAATGACCCAATAAAATAAATGCAAGTTCTTAAATTAATGAGCTATTTGGGAATAAGCAATAAAAGCATGTGATCTCTGTGGCTTCTTGTTTTCAACATGCAATTATGAAAAAAGACTTGAGCATGATGGGCAGGGGAGGAAGTTTTACTAGTCTGTAAAACTTTGAAAATATGGTAAGATAACTGGTTTGTGATCCAGTGCTGCTCTAGAGATGGCAAAGGTTGTGTGGGACTCTCCAGTGCATGGTAAAATTGGCTCTGAGTTTGCAAAGTCCTTTCTTGGCCATTAGGAGTGTCGTGCTGTTGTCTGTGCAGAATATCCAGGCAGACGAAAGGTTGTACCTTGCTATTTTGGGATCGGCTGAGTGCAGAACTGTCACACAAATAAGCTGAAAGGCACAGGGAAGTTGTAGTGGCGTGACCAGGGTACAACCCAATGCTGGCTAAAGCCAATGGGAATCTTTTTTGCAACTTTAATGGCTGTTAAATCAGACTCTGTTTTAGCTCAGACCTTTTAATTTCTTGATCTACAGCCATTTGAGGATGTGCTGTTATATATGTAATAAATCTTTAAATAATGCTTCAGTCTGAACACTCTCACTTGCCCATGAGTAATTTTGGAAGCTCTGTGCTGCCACATCATTTTTCTGCTAGAATTTTTCAACTGTTGCTTGTGTGGTTTTAGATTTACCTGATATATGATACATACATAGGTATATTTATTGTTCTTTATGTATTGTAATGAAAAATTATATTTGGCCTCTGACAGTCCCAAATCAAGATCAAAATAAGGTCTATAACACTTTATGCTCCAGTTCCCATGTGGGTTTTTTGGAACGTTCAGTGGCAGTGCTTCTGTGTTTGTCAAGCATGTTTCTCCATACATAAAATGGAAACTATTTTTTATGTTTTCCTAAAAACATTCTGGTATGATTAAAATACAGGTTGCTTAGAACAGGAGTATTCTCTGTTTCTGTAAGAATAGTGCCAGACATCTCTGGTGTATCAGAGAGGGAAGGAGCAGTAGCTGCAGCTGTTGTCATTAGGGTCCTTCCTTGTGTGCTGTGTCCACCGCTGCCTTCCGGCAGCACGAGTCCTGGCCTGGCAGATCTGCAAGATCTTTCAGCTCTGTCAGGAGCCTAATCTAAAACATGCAAGTCAGTAGCTGATCCTCCCCATTTGCAAAGAGGCATTCCTGAGTTCTGATTTTTTTTTTTTTTCAATTTAAGCATACTTTGTTTCATGGGAGAGAATCAGGGTAATTCCCAGTCCAGGTCTGAGACACAGGAAAAAGCATTTGCATCAATATCTTGATTGTGATAAGCATGTGACCCCTGAAAAAACTGGCTGATTATGGAAAAGTCTTCTGTTTACTCCTGATTTCACTTGGCCCTTGCTGTTTTTCTGTTGATAGCTCAGGATACTACTGTCTCAGCCTCACTACGTGGAGACTGCTACAGGTGTCACAGAAACTGGTTAGTTATTATAAAGCACTTTGTAACTAATAAGCTGTAGTAGAAAAATAATTAGAATATTGTTGAAGCACAATTAATTCTTCCAGTAAAACTACAAAGAATTAATTCACAAATTGAACTTGAACTTGAAACTGGGGTTTTCTGTCTGTAAGATTCAAAAGACATTTTTGTGGTCTTTCTTCATTTTCAGTTTATGGAATAACTTATTTTCATGATGCAAAATTACCTAGTATGCAAACTCTTGATTGAGTACTTGAAAACAAACATGGCTTTGTAGTAACTTGTTATTTTCCCTGAAGAATATGTGTGCCCTTTATTGCACTCAGCATTGTACTGCTTCATGTGGTTTTGTCTTTGGTATACAACCCACTGTGCTCCAGCTCCACACTTGATTAAATGGCATTATGAACTCTCTAATTATAATACCTTCACTTTATTACGCTCGAAAGGATTGGCTCTGGTGGATGGTGGTACAGACGATGTGCAATGTGAATGCACTGGTTTGAGTTCCTTATTTGTGTTGTCATTATATGCATTGTGAGCTTGCCTTGTGGTCACTATCATGGTGGTAAATATGATTGTGGCACTGTGCATAACAAAGAGGTGATGTCTTTCACAAACGCTTTACTATCCAAATTATAGTTTATGCTTACATTACAGTAGCAAATAGTGAATATCTCTCACATGAATGCAATCTCCAAAACACAAAGATGTTTTCTTGAAGTGCTTTTGGGGTGTTGGGGTTTTTCTGAATGTGAAACAAGTGGTAAGACATAACTTTTCAAGCAAGATTTTTCTAGGAAAGAAAAATAGATAATGAGGTGTTGTTTATGGTGTTTGTAGCTAATATGGAGTCTGGAACTATAATGACAAGGAAGTTTGGTATGATATTGGAAGTCTGGTTTCCTTTCCCTACAACTTAATTAACCTCATGAACAGTAGCAGAGTTGCTGCAGGGTCATTTGTATTTGTGGATTTGTCACTTATATACTCTTTCTTCAACAAGAAATTGCTGAGGTCCTCAATGAGGTTTCATTGATGCTAATGTTGAAGTCTATAAAGTTGTTCACATGATCTTCATACAAGAGCCATGTCATTTTAATAGTAAAATAGGAATAAGGGGAATTAATGTCCCTATTGACTAAAAACTCAGTACATAAAGTCCAGGGAATTTGATGGAGGAAGGGCCAGAAAAGTAATCTGCAGGGAATGGTCTGGGTGTAAGAGTTTAGTTTGCATCTTAATAGTGGGAAATAGAGGGAAAGTAACAGAAGGGCAATATTGTTGTGAGGACCTTACAGAAAAGGAATTGGAGTAATGGATCTTAGATGCAATAGGATGTAGGGAAAAAAGAAAGAAAGCATAAGTGGAAATATGGGCAGATGCTCAGAGGAATCATTGGACCAAAAAGCAAATATCAGGGTGCAGGAGGAGCATGGCTTTGTCCTCCACTTGATGGTGGAGGCTCTCCTCCCCTTCACTCCAGGCACTCCCTTGCCTCCCTTTGAACTCTCTCTGTGAGCAGCCCGAGGCCAGGTTATATAATCCCTCCTAATACTGCTTTTAGCAAGTGGCCATGGAGCTAAGCTCTGCCAAACCTAGTTGCCCTCCCTCCTTCCCAGAGGTGGCAGTCAGCTGAAATGGGATGTGCATCCCAGGTGTGCTGAGGCTGAACCAGAGTTCTGGAACAGTCAGCTTGAGGTCACTACCTGCATCCACATACTATGGCATGAATGAAATGCTTTGGATTATCTCAAAGTTGACACAATGTCATTGAGGCACTGTAAAAGCATCAGTAATTATTTCAGAGTGCTTCAAGTTTTGTTTTACTTATGAATGTTGGGGAGTGGGGAATTTGCAAACAAAAACCTAGTACCCTGAAAAAAAAAACTTTACCCTCTCTCATAAACAAAACTGCAAAACAAAATGACAAAACCCAAGCCATTGAATTTATTTAGTGTCTTTTTAGCATGGTCATGGGGATGTTCTCTCTACAGATATTTTGTGTCCTGCAAATCAGAACTGTGGGCTGCTGCTTTGTGTGTTTGCACCAGTGATTTTGCAGAAGGCTGACAAGGTCTCTGGGCTGAGCCCAAGTGCTGTGGGCTGGCAGATGTGGTGGGTAGTGTCTGTGCACGGTTGGGAATAAAGAGCCCTTGTGCCTGCTGAAAATGCATGAGATTATAAATGTGAAACTGCTGAAACCGTCCCTTGCATTTGAGTTCAAAGAAATTAAATTTGTTTTAAAAATAGGTTCAGTACGTAGGTTTCCTGCTTTAACACAGCTTCATGTATTTAGGATCTTGTAGAAGTTGTGGAGGGGGGGTTTTGGAGCTAAGCAAATCATTGGCAGATTTAGCATCATGTACGTGTGTGCCAAGTTATTCTTAGCATGAGTGGAGCCTAGTCAAAAGACTTCTGGTTTGTGTGCTATTCTGTTGTATTTTAAACTAATGTTGTGTATAATTGGCATTCATTAAGGGGAAAATGTAGTGCTGTTTGCTTACATCATGCAAAGTAAAATTAGCGACCAAATTAATAATAACTCATTTTTCAGGCATGGACTAGGAGCCGGTTGCATGGCAGTACTGTATGGGAAAGAAGCAGCCAGCTCAGTTTTTATATTGTGCTCATTAATACTGTCCTCCTCCTTCTATCCTTTATGATGACATTAATGTTAATTACTTACTTTCAGCAACCGAAAAGTATTGATGAAAGCCCATGAACCCAATGTGCTTTTGTAAAATTAGTTTCCTGCTTAAGCAGATATTTCTGTAGTAATTGACACAAACCAGCCTCAGACAGAGAGGCAGAGGCAAGCTGGTTGTATGATTGATTCACCATATTCTGTGGTTATTTTATGTCTATAGTAAGGAGAAGACTATAAGTATAGGGCCAGATGCTCCACCTGGGTCCTTATCTGAAGATGTGGCCTGAATAATTTATTACAGTGCTGTCCTTCACATTCTCTTCAGCTAGAAGTCCTGTCATAAAAGACTCCAAAATTTTGAAACCTTTCTCTTGTTTTGCTTTGCCTTTGTTAAAATAATGGAACACTATAGGCAATCCCAACAATCCCAATACTGATGCAGAATAAGAAACGGTATGTGCAAGTGCTACAGTGTGTATACTGCAATATGGGGGAAAAAACCTGCCCATTTGTAACTGAATTCTCTCAAATGCCTAATAATTGTAGGTGTTAAAAAGGACTGGTTTAATGTTTTAATGGCACATTAAAGTGGTTGATTGGTTTGGATTTTTTTTCCTTAAAAATTAATAAATAGGCTCTTTTGTTATGCCACATTACCAGGAGATAAGAAAATAGCAGCATGTAAGATGTGATCCCCAATAACATCTTCTCTTTGTAGAGATGAGTCCTTCCCTGGTGCCAACCTTGTGGCTTTAATGTGATCTCCCAAATAACACAAAGCTTGTTACTTTAAATACTGACTTTCAAACAAGCAGCGTTCTCTTCTGCCTTTCAGGACAGCTAATTGTCGTTATTGTCCCTTGTTTTGTTCTCTGACTTTCCTTTTTCAGTAGAAAAGTGTAAGTATTATGAAAGGTCAGGTGGTTTCTGTCCAAGTAATGGATTGCTTCAGGCTTTAAAAATGATGCCTGTTTATGGTCCTGCCATCTGCAGGAGCAGCAGCCTATCATAAAGTTACTGTATTGATCTGTCACTAGTACTGTCTTGTCTGCCAAATGAAAAATGGCTTAAACTCATAACCTGGGCCAGCAGTTTTCTTATTGTAAGCCAGACAAAAATGCTATTGATCTTCTTTGCTGAAGTGTTCTTTTCACAGCTTGCCAGCATCAACATACTGTTGTCCTTAGTCAGGGCTAATTAGCTAATAATTTAATGCAACTGAGACAGCAGCCTCAGTTTGGTTTAGCAGCAAGGGAATATGTAGTAACTTCAGAAGTATGGCAGCTTTTTAAAGCACAGTCATGATTGCAGTGCTTGCCTCAACTTTTACACTCTCACTTCAAGTTTGATTTGCTCCACACTAAAGAATAACAGTCCACTTAGGTTGAGGTGTGCTGTCACTTCAGGATTTATAGGAAGCAAAGCCCAGATGCAGTGTTGGTGTCTGTGTTCTTGTACAGTGCTCTTGGTTATGCAGTTGCACTTCAGTTTTATGATCACTTCTTGAGTGAAACCAAATAGTTCATTGAATTAATCAGGGGATCCCTGTGGTTCCCAGATGGATTCAATCACATCTGAGAAACAGCCAAATATACCTTTTTTGACTGATTTGCTTGGTTTTGTTGGGGTTTTTTTTTTTTGTGAAACACCAACCAAATGAAAAATCCACAGCTGAATTGTTTTAAATCAAAGTTTATATGATAGATCTTTTTTTCTAAGAAATACGTTTTCTTAGTCCTCTTACTGCTATGGAGGCCAGAAGGTTGCAAGGAAACTCAGTTTGGAAGCATGGGGAAGATCTCATCTGCTCACACATGTTGAAAACTCATAGGAATCTTCCACAAGTATTACTCTTTTTTATTCAAATATTCAGTTATGTGTGTGAATGGAGTTTGCTTGCTTCAAGTCCTGTGCTGTGTATAGGAAACTTCAGCTAAGAATGGCTCAGTGTCTATCAGTCCAGGTTTAGTTTTGTGGGTGGTTCTCCTGGCTTGTCACATACTCTTGTGGTGGTGAAAAGTACACTGTAGAATGTTCCTTTTAGAATAAACAGCAATAAAACCTTCTGAAATATAAGTGTTTTGCTACAAAAAGAAACAGGCATCATCTCCCAGTTTTTAACTGTTAGACATTTTGTAAAAGTTCTTGATCCAAAGCAGCTTCTTCTATAGTCTTGGCTCAGACAGTGTAGGCCATGTCTTGGTTTATATTTCAGAATCATGCATGATTCAAGTTGTATTTTTGTTTTCTGTTCCATATTGCTGAGCACAGTGTGAGGCAATGCACAGGAGGCGGAAGAAAACAGATGATCCCTGAGGGAAGTTATTCTTTACATTTCATACATTTGTTTCTCTGGAGTGTGGGTACATATGTTAATTTTGTACATGAAAAAGGAGTTTAATCTGTAAGGACACTTAAAATTTGCTTGAAGTAAGGCAACTTTTAATCTCTGAAAGCATCCCCAAAGTGCAATTAACTATTCTGATGTCCTGATGACTCAACAGATGCTCCTGTAAACTAGAACACATCTGTCAGATTGTAGAACTGATATGCTGCTATATGTGATTTACAAATGACTGCCCATAAATGGTTGTATTGGGATAAATATCAAATAGATGACAGGGGTGTCCAGCTTTGCAGTAGTCCTTTAAAAACATTTGACAATGCACTGTTCATTGTCACTCTCTGAAGCTGGCTACAGTCATATGAAATGCCTGACTTTTCCTTCATATCTTTAAAACTTGTTTGGGTTTTTTTTTTTGCCAGCTCCTTTCTAATGCATGCAGGCTATTGAGTGGTATTTTTAATAAAACAGTAGAACTAAAGATTTTTCTAAGCCTTTCTGAAGATTACCAGTAGCCAATTCAACTGATTTTAGACTGTGTTCCATCTGTCTAGCAAAGAAAGAAAATACATTAGTAGTCCACACATGAGTAGCTTATTAGTTCATTTGGTGTGGGCTCTGCAGTGATTCAAGACTGATCTAAAATATTCATCCACAATTACTGGTGCAGCACAGTTCAAAGTGCTTCAAATCTGTGGGTTTGACTGAGAAATTTAAGGAAAATAGCTGCAAATTGATTCTGTATGTAATTAATGAAACATTTCATTCTTATGTAAATATTAAATGCCTGGCTATTTCTTCCACTTTTTTTTCCCTTTCCTCTTACTGAGCTCCCCCTCCCTGACCTCCATTACATATTTGTTTATTTTGTAGGATGGTGGGTGGGCTGGCATGGGGGCATATTCTCGAGAGGAAGAATTAATAGCTGAGTCCTGTGACTCATTCACTGAACAAACAGCTGTTCTCCCTCTAATTCACCCTTGCTCGGATGTCCATCCCACCCCCGGAGAGGAGCTGCCAGAAGGCACTGTTTGCTTCTGCCTCAGTTGTTGAAACTTAGTTCCCTTTCTTGTAAAAAATGCACTTTCCTTGACCGAAGCACCCCACACCCTGTAAAGCAGAGGTGTGGTGGGAGCCTCGTCTCTGGTGAGGGACACAGCAAACTGGCTGTGGCAGCCACATCCCCAAGGGTCTGGCCAAGATTTTCCAGGGCTCCCTTCTTACAGAGTAGTGGCTTTGGCAATGCCTGTTTGGAGCTGGGGCTGGACGACAGTGGATTCAATATGCGTTAAAAGCTTTTGGTGTGTTGCAGAGAAAGGGCTTTTAAGGACAGCAGAGAAACGAGTGGATATTTGTGCTGATATAAGGAGTGAAGTCAGTGAGGCAGGACTGGGGTTTTGTTTAGGGTCTCTCCCTCCCTCTTCCAGTGTCATAGAAAATTAATTCTAGTTTTACAAATGCTATCAGTGGAAGATTTTAAGAACAGCCTGCAGTAAAACTTGGAAGATCTTGAGGCAAACTGCATCTTGCTTTGAAATGACTGTCTTTCCAGCTCAGATGTCCATGCAGAGCATGAATTGTGTAACGCTGCCTCTCTGATGTTGTGGATGACCTCGAGTTTTAGCATGGGCAGCCTGGCAGGGCTTGGCATCGGGGAAGGCCCCTGCAGCCCTCCAGGGGACCAGAAAACCAGGATCCAGGGCTACCAGTTTGAGAGTACTTGTGTAATAGCTTGTGTGATAGACAGCAAGGAGCACTATCTGTTGAAACCAAATGACCTGAAGAGAAGATGGGGGAAACTGCTTCTAGCTATTAAATCACAAGATGCAACTCTTCCTCTGAGACATCTGTGCAATTATTCCTTTTGGAGCTTTTATTGCTATGACATTAATTTGCATTAAAGCTTGGATGTCTAAAATTGTGTTTGCCTGCATCTTATTTGGGTCATAGTGTTGCAGCTTTCCTGCCCTTCGCTTCCCTGCCACGACAGTACCACTCAGGCAGGCAAAGCAGGCAATACCCCCTGCTGCACGCTGTGCAGACATGGGGTTGGATATACATGGTGTTTGGTATTACAGAAGAGGCTGGTTAGGGTATTCACTGAGCTGATATGAAGGCACTCAAGAAAATGGACTCAGCAGAGGATAGATTTAAACTTATGTGAAATGCCTACCTTTGCATTTAGAGAAATGGAATTTCACCCATAAGTCTGGACACACCTGCTAGGGATAGTGGCTAAACCCAACAAAATCAATGTTCATAATTGAGTTGACAGGCAGCAATATAGAATGTTAGATTACATTTTTTTTCCTCCCACATACATGAGATTGTTTCTCTTAGTATGGGTCTTCACATCACTTGAACTGCTTTCTGTTCAAATTGTTGTTCACTGGTGAGTTCCATTCTGACATAACTAAAAGTAGGGAAATAACCTTCTCATCTCCACTCCCATGAGTAGCAGGTAAGGGCAGGAAAGGAAATTTGTATGTTGATCAAGTTTAAGAGGTTATTAGGCTGAGATGGTAAAAAAACCACCAAAACTGCTCCTGATTTTACATTGCTGACCTTTTAACTTTCAAATTGGAGAATGTGGGAGAATGAAATGGTTTATATATGTTTTCTTTAGATACTTTAGTAAGAGCTCTCAGATACTGTTCTTCGGTGTTGAAAACACAATTTTTAACTTCCTCTGTTTTAAGAAGGTTGAACTGGAGGGGTTTCATTTTGATCTGCTAAGGTCAGAGCCCTCTTACCACTGTTGTTTGAGGTAAGTGGGCAAAGGAAAATTCTGGGGATTTCAGCTAAGTTTTATAAAAGGCTTTTAGTAAATGGGGGATCCAGCTCAAAAATGCAGAAGTTGGGGTGTACCTTCTACAGGAAAACACCTGTTTAAGAAGAACTTTTTAGCTAAGAAAAAAAAGTTTCACCTTGTAAAACCTAGGCACAAAGCTCTAGAAGTAGTCTAAAGTTTGTGGGTTTCTGTTTGGGTTTTTTTTAAAGTTTTCTTAAAAACCAGCTTTCCTCACTTCGGAGCTCCATTTTTGCATAGGTGTTGCTGTATACACAACTCTGTTCCATACCGCATAGGGAGGAACATTTTCAGACCAAAACAAACCAAAACTTATTTCTTAACAGAAGATGTTAAGTGTAGGGAAACAAAGTGAAAAAGATAAAACACTACATTTTTATTGTGGTGGTGTAAGTTTCCTTCACTCCAGTATTTTTTCACTATATGCAGGTTTTGGGTTCTTCCCCCCCAGCAAAAATAATGCAAACATGTTGCATGTAGTTCTAAGACCTTTGCTCTGCTACTGTCCTTAAGTAGTAATGTTGTAAAGATTTAGAAATTATTCTACTGCCAAATATAAGACATTTGTTACTCTCAGAGATGATGGCTTAATTTTTAGTATTCTTTGGTGGTTTATATCTTGACATTTCTTATGACCTACAATTAAAATTACTTCAGCGAAGTTTCAACTTATATCCAGATTTCTGAGTGTGGTTGAGTGTCTCCAGGGAGAGCCTTGAACTGCTCACTAAATCAATTTGTTCTTTTCTCAAAACAGATTAAATATGTTATACCACTTTATATTAAAAAATAAATAACCCCAGATGACATAACTGCTGCATGTAAAATTAAAAAATGTGCTCTGCACATTTTGAAGGAGAGTAATTTTGATGCCAATGCTGTGCTGGGTAGTATTGCACCAGAGAGAGCAAAGAATGGTTAAAAACAAGCATGTCTAATCCTGTCTGGCTGTTCTGCTAGTCTCGTTTGAGAATTAAGTTGATGGCACTCTACTTGGGTGGTTGCTAACTGCTAGATATGGCAGTAATCTTCTTTAGCAGAGCCTGAGACACTTTGCTTCCACTGCCTTGTCTCCCTGGAGTTAGATTCTTTTTTTTTTTTTAAATTTTACTCATGCCTATTGCTTAATTTTAAGGTCAGTCTTCTCTCTATTCCTTTAGCAAGTTAGGCTGCAGATCTTGCTTGTGACTCACCTGCACCCTTACCTGATACTGCAAGTATAATTTGAGTAGACTCCACATGTTTACTGTTTATTTTGTGTCCAACACACAGGAGGAGCAGAGGGAAATCAGTAGCTGCTTGCAGATCTGCAGAGGCTATAGAGGCAGCTGTATGCAGGGAGAGTCAGATGTACTGGCTATGCCAGAAGCAGCTTTTGTTCCTTCAAGCCACTTCCATGGTTGTGCTTGAGTGGATTATTGTTTAAGGCTCTGTAAGTACAATGGGATTTAAGGAAAAGGGAAGGGGAAATTTTTTTCCAAAATAGAACAAAACACACCAAAAAATTTTCTACAGAAATAGATGGCAAACAGTGTCTAATAATGGGATTTTACAAGAGATGTCCAATCTCCAGAACAATGGTTCAGTTTAAGCCAAGATTAATGGTGCTTGTTATCCTACGCCTGTGAGTTGGCAGCTCAGTCCTCTGCTACAGACAGATGCAGTCTAATGTGCTGCTGCCTGCTGTGGCCTGGGGAGGAGCCGTGACTGCCGTGGTCACTCGTGAAATGATAAGAAATTGCAAACCTTGGTTGGTTTGGGTCCATCAGCCCCAGGCTGGCTCTGACTGTAGCTGGCTAGGTGCTGTTGATCTGGAGGAAGAGCTTTCTGGACTGCCTTGCACAGGGCAGCCACACCAAATCTTTCTTATTTCAGCTTGGGCCAAAGCCACCTCCATCAGATTATAGTTTTGCAAAGAAATGCCTTTCATCCTAGTCTTATTTCCCTGTTCCTGCTTGAACCACTGCTCTATTCTACTGACTCACATGTAGCCCCTTAAATCTGGGATGTGAGGCTGGGAGGGAGATGGGGTGCAGCACTGCCCCAGGGACTTCAGGGTTTTCAGGTCTGTGATAAGAGAGCAGAGACATGGACTACAGCAATCTTACTCACATCCATGTTTTTAGATGCACTGAACCCATCTTAGATATAGCCTGAAAAAGAGAACAGGATTGGAAAAGTGGTTCTTTCAGTAACTAGATTTTTGTGGAACAACTTGGGAGAAGAAAGGCATTTTGTTATTGTTGTTCTAAACTGGAGATCATGATGCTGCAAACAGCTGCTGTTAAACCTTAAATGCGTAGGGTATGAAAACAAACTGGACCTTTCTTTTCCATCTCAAAATAAGGAAGTTGCAAATTTCTGGCTTTCTACAGCTGAGAAAATGTGTACTTCAGCTGTGTTTTATTTTTTTTTTTTTAATAATGTGAAGTAGAAGTTTGAGAAGGTTTTAATTTATGTTTATGCAGGGAAAAAACTAAAGGTAGTTGTTTAGTTTTTTAATTGGGAAAAGGAATTGAGAAAATGGTGACTAAATAAACAAAACTTGCTTCTTACACACTGGTGAGAATGAGGATGGGAGAAAACACAAGCAAAATTTACATACTTATTACAATGATTATTTCTTACTTTGCTGTACCCTTGTAGCATTCTGCCTCACAGGGTGAGCTGGAGGAATCTCCCAGAAGGAGGGGCTGTAGTAACGATGTGATACAGGAGCCACCGGTTTGACCGAATGTCTGAGTGGCTGTGCTGTTCAATGCAGCAGCCCCCTACCAGAACCTGCTTCTTCTATTTTGGGAACAAATGGTGTGAGGAGGAAATGGGGTAGTGCAGGAGTGCTGGCCCAGGCTTCTCCTGGGACTGCAGGGCATGGGGAGCCCTGCTGGGATGAAGGCAGGAGGCTGACTCCAGGGATCTCTGGGGCATGTGTTAGGTGCTGCCAGGTGAGGCACACGGCAGGTTCCAGTGCAGCCTGGCCACTTTCTGTGGCTTTCTGCTATTTGTGTTTGGAAGGAGTGTGCATCCTGTCTGTTCTGTCAAATAAATGTCTGTATTTTACAGCTATGTGGCTGCTATGTTTTGGTGTGATGTGTTTGTGTGTTTTTTGGTTCTTGTTTTAATAAGGAGGACCAAGTCTAGATGTAGGCAAAGTTGAAAGTTGTCAGAAGCTGCAGTCTTGTTTCCCTCCAGGAATCGGATCTTCCCAGCTTTACTTTCCTCCCTTGTTCTGTCTCTGCCCAGGAAGGAACACACCAACCTGCACTGGCATTAGTCTCTCTCTGTCTCTCTTCTTTTTTCCAAAACCCTCACCTATTTTGCATTGCTTAGTTTAACATTTTTTGCTTTTCTCCTACTAGACTAGCAGGCTGTTTCTTTGTCAGTGTGGATGGCTTCTAATGCTTGTCAGACATACACTCACTGTTGATTTGGAGTTGCTTTAGAATTTCAAGAAACCCTAAGTTTCTAAAAAGTCCTGATAGAGGGCTATGATACCTAATAAGGACTGCATATAATAGTTAGACTCTCTGGAGAAGTTTGTTAATGTTTTCACATAGCAGAAGTACGCTTGCTGACCAGTAAGCTTATTTAGGAAGAGCAGCACTTCTTGTTCTTCACTTATGACCCAGTTACAGCTGTGGATTAATGAGAAGTTGGGATTGCTGACATGCTGTGGTTTTACAGGAATTTTGAGTTTGAACATGTTCTGCAGTTCAAGGAGAATAATGCTGGAACTTCAAAATAATTTGTGAAAGTAGGAAAATACCCTAAAATGCACCTGCCTTATGCATTTCCATAGGAAGATTGTACAACATTCTTTAACTGTCTATTCTAGCAGTACTTTTGTTTTTCAAGAATTTCCATCTGAGTGTTTTCTATTTGCTATCTCTTCATTTTTGTTTGGGTATGTGGAGTTCAAGTGATATTTTGTGTATGGAAACTGAAGGGTTTACTCTTGGTTACTTTTAGAGATTGATTTATTTACAGTTATTTAAGTCCAACACAGGCTAGGTGCTGAGGTATATAGACAGTGATATACCCTGGGGCTCTTGCTTTCCACAGAGGGTAAGGCTGAGAATGAGAAGCAGGATTCCAGGACTGTCTATGATAGTCCTGACAGATCTACTGTAAACTTGTGTCTAAAATCTGGCAGCCATTCCAGGTGGGACAAAGATATGATGACAAAGCAGGGGAAGTTCTTTGTGCTTGACCTAAGTCCATTGCAGTGATAGAGTTGGGATTGGGAGGTTTAAAGATGAACTCCTGGTTACTTCACTATTGGATTTCCTCCAGTTCCCCCTTATAGTATTTTTTATATGCTTTAATTTTAAGACTTGTACAGCTTGCTCTGGGTGTTTCCCATATATATATATATATATATATATATATATNATATACTATTTCCATTAATTTTGGCAAAATCACTAAGAAACAGAGTACCATGTTAAAAGAAAAATGTTGAAACGATGTAGTATATTGGACCAAAATTGGTGGGTTTGGGAGCAGGGGCTGCAGGGGTGGGAAGCAGCTGCCCGTCAGGAGTGCTCTTAAGGGATGGTGTCAGCCCCAGAGTGCAGTGAGGGTCTGTGGCCACCAAAGCGAGGGCATCCCTTGGGGGCACCGGGCTGGGGAGACGGAGTCCAGCCTGGGACAGGGGAAATGGAGCCTAGGAACCAGGAGTAGCCTAAGGATACATGAGGAGCGAGGAGGAGCAGACTGAGAGGGCATTGCAGACGCACCCCACGGCTGTGCGTGCTGGCCCGAGGGTCAGGCGTGGCACAAACCAGGGAAGTTAGGCAGGAGAAGTGTTGGAGCGAAGCTGACCCTTGGCAAGCTGCAGGAACAGAATTCCCCTCAGTGGTTGCTGGACTGCTTAGTCTCCTTTTCTATCCTCCTCAGTTTCTGAGACGATAATTAACTGTGTGTTAATTGTCAGTAAATAAAGTAAAATGACGTGAAATTCCCCCAGTTGCGATTCTTTTGCCCATGATGTACAGACAACAGATTTGGAGGATTGTTAAATTGCTTTTGCTCTTTTTTAAATCTGGGGTTTATTTTTACAGCTTTGGTTTTGAACTTTGGAAGCACAGAGATAAATATATACCCTAAAACAAACAAACAAAAACAAAAAAATGAAAAAAAAAAAACAAACAAGCAAAGAGCTGAAAGCTGAAATTTTTATGTGATGATGAGACTTTGGAGAGCTAGCTTTAGGAAAAATTCCTAATGCTGCAGGGGACACGATAAAATCGCTGGCGTTGCAGCCCTGCTGTGTAGCCTGTCCTTCCTCCCCCCGGCTCCTGCAGCTTTCCTGGCCTGTCCTGGTCGGCTCCTTCCACAGAATTGATTTTTACGGTGTAATCTACTCGGAGCAAGAGTTCTGCCTGTGGTGCACTTGTAATGCACCACATCCACATTACTGTAGGAGTAACAGAGTGTCCGGCATTGCGAGCATCCAGCGGTTCGCAGCCAAAAAAGCCTTTGTGGCCAGAAGAGCCGTGCGTTTTCGTGCTCCCCCTGCTGGATGTGGAAGAGCAGGAAGCCCTCCCGGCTGGAGCGCGGCTGGTTCCCGTCCCTGCCCCGTTCCCACCCCGCAGCTCCCGGCCGGGCACCGGCGGGCTTTGCGGAGAGGACTCGGTGCTTCCCAGAGTCCACTCCTGCAGCTGCCGTGACCCAGGCGTGAACGGGGAAAGGCTGGGAGTTGTGCAGCATCAAGTTGTTGTGCCACAGTAAGACTTAGAACGCACCTGGGAAGGGTGGCTGAGGCAAGCCAGGTGTAAGGGCTTTCCAGCTGACGCTTCTCTACCTAATCTATTCTCATCTTCAGCTGTAGCCCACTACCCCTGAACTTTTCCAGTGATTCTCTTTTGGGATCTTTCTAGAAACAGGATGAGGGAAGGGACCAGGCTTGAAGAAGCTAATTTTATTTTTGGAAGCTGATCACTGTTCCCAGCAGGAGCCTGTGAAGTGTATTGGCAGAGCTGGGGCTGGCGGGGGGCACGGAACAGGCTGGGGTGGTGAGGGGGACATTGTATGAGCCATGAGGAGGTTGTGAGGGGAAACCAGGGAGCAGATGCCTGTGGGGACAGTGCCAGTGTCCTTAGAATCCGCTTGGACCTGCTTTATGAAAGGGGCGGGTGGTCACTAATGTGAATTCACAGAAATGTTAATGGATGGCTATCCTTTTATTTTAAGAGGTGCTTTATAAAAGAAAGTAGGAGTTGTGGTGCCAGTCTTACAGATGGGCAGAATAAAGCACGAAGGAGGAGGACAAAGCTTTGGGTTTGTGTGCTGCAGCAGTGCTGTTCAGGCTGGTTTAAACAGCCTCTGTTCCTGTCCTCTGCCATGATGGCTGATCACTCCTGTCTTGGGCCTGCTCCCTGTGTTGTGTTGGCACAGCTGTTTATGAGACAACATGCTGAAGGAAATTAGTTCCCCCATTCCAGCTAACCATGCAACTGCACAAATGCAGTGTTAAGAGTCCAAGAGAGAGGAGTGAGAGGCAAAATTCAAGTGTCCAGGTAAGTGCTGTAGCCTGATCTGACAAAGGTCCAATCCAGTTACACCTGGAATGGTATCCAGATCTTGGGGCAGGCAGAAAAAAGCTTTTCCTTTGGAGAAACAAACTAAAATAACTAATTGCAGCTTCATTAAAGACAAGTCTACATTAGCTGAGAAAGTCATGTTAACACATACTAAATTTGAATCAATTAACATGTTTTGCCTGCCTTGCATAAGCAGAAGAAAAGCACTGGGGAAAACTTCTGGATGAGAATAAATCTGTTCTGAGCGAAAACATTCACAGTTCAATGAGGCCTTTAAGCCAGCCATTCACACTGCTTGTCAATATGTAACTTCTCTAAAATTGCCTTTTGTGAGATGAGAAAACCAGCAGCATCCCTGTATGAGGCAGACAGTCCCTTGGTGACATGGGTGTGTTAGGGCAGGATGACTGTTTATAAGATTTTCAGCCATGTTTTTATTCTTTGTGAATTACCAGTGAAAATTATAAATATGTCTGCAGAACAAGCACTGAATGCAACTTACAAGTTATTTGTAATAACTTGAGGCTTTTCTTCTGCATTTTTTAAAGTCACTTGTGACTTTTGCTTCATTTGAGTTGTTATGAAAGTGTCTGCTCCCACAGCTGGTCATTGGGGAGGAACCTGGAGAGGTTGCAAATTATGTGGGGTTTACTGCGTTGTTTTTTGTTTGGTTGGTTTGTTTTTTTTTCATGTTTAATGGAAATTTTTTTTGTATGGAAGTTATTCAGAAGTCAGTCAAAAGAGAAGCAAAATGTAGTTACTGTGTTACTTTTCTCAATATTTGCTGTGTTTTGGAGCCTGGTAGTATAATGTTGTAAGGACACTTTGTCTGCCTGCTGAAACAGCATGTAACAAAATACAGACTACCCATAAACATTCTCCCATCTCCCTTTGCAATCTTTCTTTATAATTAAAAAAACATTTCCTAGAAGTTGCTGTGCTGCGCCAGTGTAATCCATAAACTTGTTTTGTTTTGCTACAGAGAGGATGGTGGTTCTGGAGGTATTTGGTGTATTTTCTTAAGCAGTGTTTGGGGGTTGGTTTATCTTTTTTAATGGTACTTAGCTCACAACAGTCAGTGAGTACCCTTTATAAAGAGAATAAAAGAGACTTCAGTGTGACCTTTAACTGAAAAAAAATTACCATTTGGCTCAGGAAATTTTGATATAAACCTCAACAGAATTCTCATTATCTTTTCCTCATTTCATTGTTATAAGCATGAAAACCTGTAATACTTAAACTGCTGAGTGAGTCTCAAAAGCTTGGGGGTGGCAAGAGCTGGGCTGGAACCCCAGCCCAGCCTCAGATCTGGTCCTTGTGGCTTGGTTGTTGGACTTTTGAAATGAATTAAGAGCATTTAGGTCTTTTCACTGAGCTGATTCAAATGCTGCTGTGTTCTGCTGGAGAATGGAAGCATGATGTGTCTGTATTTTTATTGCAGGAAAATGGATCTTGTTATGTGAGGGCATTGAGGAAACTGTCCCCAGCTACTGAGAGGAAGAAGGGCCAGTGGGAAATATTCAGGTAGGAAAGCCGTGTGTGTCATCAAGCAGTAAAAACACTTGTGGGCCTTCATTCTTTTGCCAGACACTGTGTCGTGTTTGATGCTTGAATGGCTGATCTGGTCACTATCATAGTTTATTTGTTGTTTTAAGAAGCAGCCCTGTTTGGTCAATTGATTGCAACAACAAAACACTGCAAGCAAAGCCCTCAGCATAAACATTCCTCAGGCTATCCCTGGTACAGTATTGATCCTGATACAGAATACAAACAAATTGCTCTTTGCATGAGCCATTCAAGCTATAAAACACAGCAATAATATGTTCTACTTGCTGCCAATAAATGTGCATTTATAATAAACTAAGTAGAAATCCCTGAGTAGAAGTGAACAGTAGTTTCAATAATGTGTTCAATATCTTATGTCTAGCTGTTTTACAGAATTTTAAAAAAAGCACACTGGGCACTCCAGGGTTTCTGTTTCCTCCTTCACTTAAGAAAAATAATCTTTGCAGACTTGTTCTGTTGCGGCTTTTCCTTTGCTTTTGGGTTTTTTTAGATATTTTTAAGTACTTCATAAAGCCATAGTTAAGCTCATCTCTGCCTTATTTTCAGTGTAGTTCAGTACTCCTCAAGAATTTGGCCTACATCGTAATTTTCTTGTGGACCAGCTGCCTCTCCTTACACTGATGTATGGGTCATCTCCATTTGTGCTCCTTGTCATATCCCAGTGGCATTTCCATATATTGGGAAATAGCACTAAAGATATTTCCATGCATCTATAGTTGTTTTGAATGGACCTGAAATTAGGAGGGGAGTCACTACCTTGTGACTATCACCACTGGGGGTGCATAACTGAATCCATTTCCAAACAGAAAAAATTTTACTGATCATCAGAACATAGATTTTTTTTTTTTTTTAAATCTGCTTTACCATGCTCATATAATCTACCTCATCCATATTTTCAGTGCTTCACTCTGATGAGTTACAGACAGTGAACCTCAAGGCATTTCTTGATGAACATTTCTGTCTGCTCTCAGCCTTGAAAAACTCAACCTTTTCAAGAGCTGTATGGGAGAAAAATGCGTAAGACTAATATTTATAGGCTGAAAGAGAAGGGAGAGGAAAGACTAAAGTGTAAAACTTGCTTCCAGCAGAAATGCCATCCCTCTTTTACCTCTGATAATTAGAAGCATTTCTGACATGGTTACAAAGCAAGTTAGTGGTGAGAGCCTTCCGTTTGCTGTGCATTTCTACTGCAGGACTGTTTTCCTTCCCAATGTTTTCTTCTATGTTGTTTTCAGACAACCACAAATTTCTGATACTCACCTATTACGTTATGGTTCATCAATACTCCTACATTTCAGTTTTTTCCAAGTATGTACATGATTGTAAAAGTGCAAGATTGTGATTCAGGTTCAGATTTTAAAGGTTTTTTATTCATAATGTTTAGCAAAGCTCGTTTGCATAAATCCTTTCATTAATAGTGCTAGCTGAAACAATCCTGAAAGACAAGAAGGGGGAGAGGTTTTAAGTGCCATAATTTTTGCCAGGAAAAGATCATGGCTGTAGTAAGAAATACAGCAGTACTAATTTTAACTCTAATAGAAGATTTAGAGAACATTACGAGATAGTTTTTAGAGGTAACTTAAATGGTATACTGTATTTAATGGTCCCTGAATATAGGTCTAAGATGCTGGTCTTAGATAATAAAAATAGTATGTGCAGGCATAGAGATGCAGCAAATAAATAACAAAAGGAAACACAACACCAAACCACAGTACATAAAGAAACACTCTGTTTATAAAACCGTACTCTTGAAAATTTCCTGGAGATTTCCCTAGATTTGGATCTTAATTTTCAAAAATAAAAAAAAAAAATCACTTTTCTGTACCATAAGGAAACTTGGGAAAGAAGTTCCTTGCTGTGCTTTGGGTCATGTGGCCTCGCTGCTGTAGAGCTGGAATGTTTGCCATGGTATTTCCGGAGGCTTCATAAACACACAGAAAAAACAGTGGGGGTTAGGAGGATTTTTTAAAAATTGCTGTATTTTTCCCCCCAACCCTTTTTTTTTTTCTTTCTGACAGCCTAAATTCATTGCACTTTAAATGCAGGGTTCTTTTAGGAATTCAGAATCGTTTTTATTTTATTAGTCCAGTGAATTTTAAGAACTGAGTTAAAATATTTAATAAATGTTTAATTGCTGAACTTGTCTAGAATTATTTCTAACTAGATGTAATACCTGACAACCTACATATTAAGCCTGGCTCTTATTTCAACGGTCTTAATGGTTTACTTTTGGCATGTGTCACTGTGAGTGGCATTCAGTAATCTGACTTGATAGCTGTCATCTTGCAAGGCAGAGTAATGCAAACAAAAGATGAGCACTCAGACAAGGTTACAGTGAAGATCCATTTCCTAAGTCCTGCTGTGGTGGCGTAGAATCCCCAAGTCAAATCAGAAAAGCACAGAATTAGTTCTGGCTCCTGGGATATGAGGGATAAGATTATGCAAACCTCTTCCATCTAACTGTGGGAATAGTACGTGCTCCTTTTCAGACTTTGCAAACACCATCTTAAACTGGGATTATGAGGAGCTCTGTGTGTCTCTAATGCCATGGATGTGGTATGTCTTAGTGGCAAGGTGGGCTGAAGGGACCCTGCAGTCTCTCTTACAGCCTGGGCTGCCAGAGCTGCATCTTCTCCTCTTCCCTTCCCTTCCCCTTCCAGCCAAGCTGCCTGTTGAACAAGGGCAGAGACCGTGTCTGTTTAAAAATAACCTGACGAAAACGGGGAGGGAGGGACAGGATGAATGGACTGTTTTTAGCTTAACCAAGTCTGTTCTCTGCACAGCCCTATGAAGCTGTCCTGACACTCCCAGGAGGGGTGGGGCGAGGGCAGTTCAATGGGAGCTGGTAACCAGCGGCCAGCGATAGGAACTGCTTGTTCCAGATTGCCTTTGTGAAAAACCCCCCAGCAATGAGCCGGTGTCTTCCAGGAGGCTGCTCAGGATGTGCTCAGTGGGAGGTGTACAACCATATCGAGACAGGCTTGTTGCTGAATCTGACTATTTATTGCATCAGAAGTTACAAAAAGGCAGCATAGTTTATCCTTCAGTTTCCCTTTTAAGTATGAAGCAGTAGACTTGTTTTTTTCTCCCAACTTCAGGCCCCAGACTGGCACTCTGAGGAGGAGCATGGGTAGATCTGGAATTGAGCAAGGGCTTGAATTCTGCACTTCGACAGGGCTTCTTCACTCCTTTCTCCTGTCCCCTACTGAACTTCGTGAATTCTCTCATTAAGTGTGACTAGTTATTGAATTATATTCTCCTAGTGTTGAAACATATGAAGCCTAGAATAATTTATGTTAATAAAGTACGTTTTGTTCCAATTAATTTTCTGATATCTGATTGTCACATTGTCTGACTCCTACTCTACTGGTCTTTTAGCTAGAGCAATTGATTGAGAAGGGAATAGGATGAAGCTAAGAAGTTCTTCAGAAGTTATTCTACTGTACTTTGTAGGGAAAAACATAGTTTCAAATATTGACTTAAATACTCTGGTATATATAAGTCATCTTTTGTAAAAGTAAGCCATGACTCCAAAGGCAAACTGTGTTTTAATTTGAACTTATCTGCTTTTATATGTGGTTTTTTTTCCAGATGGACACATAGAAATGTGTATAGCTGAGTAAAATGTTGGTAGCTTCTTGCTTGAGTTGTCTTGAGTGTTGTACTTTTTAGTAAACTGCTGTAGCACCCCAAGTTTCAGGAGAAAAAAACCACCTATTTAGGTAGCAGATATAGTGTACAAGAGCTTTTTTTTTTTTTCTTTTTTTTGAGATGTTCCAAAGTGGTTTGTCACTTAATGCCTGTATGAGACAGTGCAAAGATTGTTTCTTGAGTTTTTCTTGTCATGATACTATGTATATCCAAATAATATTTTCATGCCCTTTGGCTTTGCCCCTTTCCATCTAAGGATTCCCAAGCCTTCCTAAGGAAACTTTAGTTTAAGCAGACCAACAGGAGTCATGGTTGAAACTTGCTCTCAAAAGTCTGTGTTCCTAATGGCCTTTGACAGTGGTTGGGAAAGCTGTCACTTCAACATAGTGGAAAGCAACCAAAGTAAATTATATTTTTAATGCAGGATTTTCTATGTGGATGAATTGATACTGGCAGGACAGTATTAGTTAAAAATAGAAGAACCTTCTGCAGGCATATTGCAATCTATCCTGGTTTTACTTTGTCTAAACAAAAAGCAATGTACACATAGTGAGTGTAGACAGGTCTTTTAGTCTGAGGTTCTTCCTTTGGCAGATGGCTTCTGGTTCTTTTCTCTTTTTATTTTTTTTCAAGTAAGTATTGCTTTGAAGGGAGACCAAATAAAATTAGTATTCAAGGATTCTGTTTATCATGTCACTGCATGGGAGATTGCTGTATCCTGTACTAGACCTACTTTATGGTGGTATCTCCAAGATTGTTATGGCCTTATAAAGGATGCTAACTTGCATTCCTCTCTGCAAAGAAGTATTTCCAAAAGAAATAATACACAGATTGAGTATTTATTTTTGTTCAATACAAAAGTATTCAGAGCTAACTGGCAAATATTTTGCTTCTCTACCCTCCCTTTCTCCCTTAATCATGTTTATCTCCTCAGTGTTTTCTTCTGACTGTGAGAAATGTGTTCTTTTAGGGTATTTTAGTTCAGATTTATAAGTCAAGATTTTTTGTCTTTTCACTAGAAGGTATGTGTAAGTAAAGAGACTGAATAGTTATTTTACTTTTATATCATGCATGTATGTATACTGTATATTTTAGATTCATTAGATGTGTAAATTAAGATCCTGTTTCAGAACAGTTGTTGCTGTCTTAACAATGGTTGATAATTATATATGTATTTTTAAATTACTAAAAAATCTAAATAAGGTTAAATTAACCTGAAATAGTCATACAGTTACATATTTTTAAATGTTTCACACCGAATAGTATTTAATTACATTTCTTTATTTCACCTTCTTGAAGTTAGTAAGTTCAAGGTACAGCTGGTTTTTCACACATTTTATTAGACCTTGATATTTCTGACAGCATAGCTTTCTTTTTCAGGCCTTCAAGTGGGAAAAAAGAGAGGAAATTATTTCCTTCTTAAGACAAAAGAACAGCACAAGTGTAATCTCAGCTCTCAGTTTTTCTTTTGTCTATGTCTCTTAACCTGATGTGATTAATTTGGTTTGATTTGGTCATGTTTTTAGAAGTTTATGAAAGAATAGGGAGAAGGGAAGAAAAACACTCCTTTGAAGCAAGTATCAGTGATTCAAATGCCTTGAATCATGAAGATATATATGGCTGAGATCTGTGTTAGTAGAGTGTGAGAAATTCTGTGTGAAATGCCAGCAGGTGTATAGCCCAAACTGATGATCAGGCAAGGGGCAGGACAGGTATACAAACTGCTTGTACTCTGCTGAGAATTTGCAGTCTTCACCATGGATCAAACTAAGCCTTTTCAAAGAAAGTATTTTAAGCTAGCAAATCATGGAAAACCTCCATATACACAATGTAATCTAAAAATCTCAGAAGTCAAAATAAATCTAGTTAATCTGCAGAATCTGAATGTGTGGAGGAGTGTGTCTGCCACACCTTGTGGGGTCTCTTCTCCCTCTTGCTTATACCTGTCTGATACATCAGAAAGCTCAAACTGAAAGCTAAAAATACTCCTTTAGAGTAGAGTGGGAGGAAAAAGAAAACAGCCATGAGCACCATCTTCCAAAGATGCTGTTTGCTACAGAACAGTCTGCTGACAGAGAATGCAACTAAATAATTATGTGTTGAATAAGGTGTTTGCTTTTTTGCCTTTGATTGGGGCCCTTCAATTGAATTTCCTCTTGCCCATGTGCTCTCTTACTGGGTGGGCAGAAGCTCATTAACTTGTATAGGTTGGTTTCTGCTAAATATAGTTTAGCAATGACCATTTTATTACTGTCCTTTTAAATGTAAACATTCCCAGTCTCTTCAGGCGCTCTTCTTAAAATACGCCTTTCTTTCCCCTGATGACTTCATTGCTGTCCTTTGATTTTTGTCTCATTTTGCTCTGAGTTTATAAGTTTCTCATACTACTGTTGCCAACCACTAGATTGTCACTGCTCATTTAATAAAAACTATGGCACCAGGGGAGCATTGATTTCTTGGGTCCCAGTTTGATAACAAATTTCCTTCTCTGAGCACATTCATCTTTTGGACTGTTCAAATGTCCACCAAAAATAGTGAATTCTTTGTTGGTTGGGGAGCCTGTGTAGAGCCATTTTAACATCTACAGTATGGTAATGATGTTTGGTCATTATTTTCTGGACCTGGTAGAAGCCAGAAGTGGAGTGTTCTTTATCAGTTTGTAGAGTCTTGCAGTGCTTTGCTCTGCCTTTCCCTTACCTTTCCCTTTGGCCTTTTTGGTGCCTGGTGCCTTTTTTCTTATACTGCCTCAGAAGTTCTCACCTGGAGTCCTCTGTTCCCTCCATCTGCTCACAGTGCTCAGCCAGAGTATTTTGGGAGTTCATGCATAGTGCTTGCAGCAGAGGGTACCCCAAGAGAAGATGTAATTACACCATGTCTTGTGGGCAGATATGAGCTTGATGTGCTTGTCTTCGGCTGCCCACATTCTGTGTGGAGCCAAAGCAGAAGCCCCATTTCCACCATCCACATTGTGTTGAGCTGGAGCTAATAAGCTCGGTCTCTTGGCAGGATGTGTTAGATCAGGCTTACTGCTGTGCTAATTGTGCTTACACAGCTTCCAGTTTGGAGCTGGCTCATTTACAGCTGGCTTGGATGGTGGCCAAGAAGGCTCGCCTGTGCCTGCAGTATGCCATGTAGACATACACACATCCAGCACTTGAACATGTCTGTCAATAGCAGGAAATTATATTTGGAGGGAGGGGAAAATCTTTGGCCTGGCTGCAAGTGTAAACAAGGACAGTATTAATGAGTGAGGAAGTAGGTAACAGTTTTAATAAGGAGAAAGTTTGACTATTCCTAATTTAGACTCACTGCCACAAGTTGTTTTCAGCCTGTGTGTTTGGCCCTATCTTGTTCCTCATTTACCACCGTTTTTGATGGGGTTTTGGTGTGGGAGTTTTTTTCAGTACATGTTGGGAATGCTTCCCAGATTTAAGAAACCTCATTGTAGAAGTGAGCAGCCTGGTATTTTAACTGAGAAACAGAAACTAATCTAAACACAATGTTAAAAAATGGGCAAACATTCCGAGGATAGAAATTCACTTTTATGATTAGCCCATCCACTGTTTTTTGTCTTCTCTTACTTCATATGTTAGCAAGTTATTGTGTACACTGGCTCTAATGCAGTGTCAAGGATTGGCCCATCTGAGTGTTGAAGTACTGTAGTTGCCTAAAAGTACAGGATACTCACTAGTAATAGGAATTATTCAGGGAGAAGAAACCCAGAGCTGTAAAAAGTTCAAGTTTGTTTATTTAGGTTTGAAAAGCTAGAGCTCAGAATGACTTGAAAGCCACATCCTCAACTGGCAAAGATCATTTTCATCAGTTACCAGCAGTTGCGTCATTCACTTCATCAAGAATATGTCCCCTCAATTATTATGAAATCTGTCTGTGGAGGAGGGTGGTGGTGGATGGGAACATAGGAGTGTGTATGTATATAAATATCGAAAAAACTGAGCTAGTCTCTTATTTTATTGTTAAATAATAAAATGATTCATCAGCCACATTGCTATGAGCTCTCCTAATACTTGAGCCCATTTTTCTCAAATTGTTTTTTTAGTCGCAGACATCAATGCATCACTGCATTAACTTGCTTGACAGTTTAGAGGCCACTTCTCCTTTTGAGCAAGCCTTGAAGAGACAGTAACAACCTTCTAATTCTAAAATCACTGTTATTAAAACAACCAGGGGAATGTATCTCTGCAAAGACAGAGTTGAATAATGATTTAGCTCCCAGAATTAATTTGAAATTTCAGCAGCACTAAGTAATATTTTAGTGGCAGTATAATCCTGTACATTACATGTTAAGTCTGCAGACTGCGCTGCCAGAGGAAGAACCCTGCAGTATTTAAGTGACACTGTAACACCATGGTATTATATTCAGGTCATTAGGGGGCATTTTACAGGATTGAAGTTATCTGGTGGAATGTCAAGGGTGAATCGTATATTCTCTGTTTCTTTGCCACTCCAAATATGTAGATTAGGGGTTTAAAAAAAATAAATGGCATGTTGGTCACCAGTGTTCCTCCCCTGTCTCAGCCCAGTGTATCACCTGTGCACCACTTGCGCGGTCAACAAACCGTGAGAGGGGAAGGGAAATAATAGATACAGATGGCTCAAATGGCTGGTGAGAGAGCACTGTACTGAGAGTTAGGGGGGTTTTCTGTATGAATCACAGCAACTGATAGATAAGCAAAAAGTCCAAGTATTTAGCTTTTGTGTAAGGTGTCAGCAGGTGTCCAGAATGATGGAAAGTTCTGAGCTCCAAGGTGGGTGTTTCAGAACAGACCCCTAGCACTAAGAGGCAGGGGCACTCTTGTGGTTGAATATACTAAGGGAGATGAATGCCTCTCTCCCCTTTGTGCTTTGAAAATTCCTGCTAAATTCATGTGTGTGGCCCATCATCATGATTTTGATACCTCTTTTCAAATGTAGTCATCATTCAGACAGCTCTGGTTGAATTTAGAGAGTGTATTAGGCTGTGAAAAGCAATGTGTTCTCATTGCTGCCTCTGGCAGAAGTTGCTGCCATTCAGATCTGCTGGCTAGATAGTTCACATGATTATTTTGTGCACCATTAGAGACAAACTGGGCTGGATTAGTTTAAACATGTAAATAGTAGCTTTGGATCATTCTTTCTGCGAGAAACAGATAATCATCATACAAGTAGCCTGGCTGTCTAATAGCAAATTTCATCACATCAGTCCTCCCTCAGCTTTCCTTCACTTTGTTTAAACTACAGCCTTTAGGGTGATGGGAACATTTGTTAAAAATAAAAACAATTATAAAAAAGGATCACTGACAGCAAGTGAAGTTGAAATGATGTTTAACTTCTAATGGTGGGAAGGGCAATGGTAACATGCTGATTGGTCAGGGGTTCATAACCTTTTTAGGTAACAGAGTGGCCATCAAATGGGGTGCATGGCTGTGATCTTTCTGTGCTCCAAGTGGTTGAGGGGGGAACTCCAACAACAGTTTGCTTATTTGAAGAGTTTTGTTTTCTCTAATTTAGAAGATGGGCCAATTTGTTATAAGGTAATACATGTTTTCTTCTTGCTGCACTCCATGTGATGGGAAATCCTTAGCAAAAGTCTCATGGGCAAGAGGTGTGCCTGGCTGCTGCAGAAGGAGTGGTGAGGATACTGGACAAGTGGACATTATTTTTACAGGTCTTTCCTGTAAAAGATAAGTAAGATAGCATTAAAATCTTACTAGGGAATGGTGGCAGGAGACTGGTATTTGTAGAGAAGTGCTGGCTATACCAATGGGAGAATTGCCTTACCTGGCAGACCTGCTGCTGTAGGAGGCTCTGAAGGCAGATGAGCAGGTTCAACACGGCTGTGAACCGCAGCTCCATGAGCAGACATGAAGGGAGGCACGTGTTCCTACTGCTGCCTCACTGGGTGCTGGAGAGGAAAGGCAGTAGGCTACAGACAATAGCTGGGCTCGTGTACCCTGCCTGCATAAATATCTTCTGCTCAGAATACCCAGTTAGAGGAATGACTGGATTAACCCACAATAGAATGTTTTCTGTTCCTACTGCTTTCATGTATGTAAAAATACTTCAAATATTATTCACTGTATTTTAGATTACTTCAATACCCTCTGCCTCTGCTTCCTTCTTTTTTTTTTTAATGAGAAAAGGCTAAACTTTTATTTCCAGATATATATAGGCTACTTTCACAGAGGATAAAGTTTCAGTTTAGATTTTGAGGACTGTTCTCCCTTGATCTTGATTTTGCTTTGGTTGTCACCAGCTTTTGTTCTAAAATGTGTATCAGGAAGCCGCTTCTGTCCAACCATTTCTACTGGGTAATTTTTCAAGTTAAAGACTGTGGGCTTTCCTGAAAAATGTCCATAGACAAAGAACTCCCCAAGGTGTGTCTCTAGTGATCTGTGCAGTTAGCAGTTAGTCCTGTGAGCTGTCATTTTACAGTAAAAATAGAAAATGTTAAATATTGATTACACATGCAAGTACAAGAAATGTACATCTGTATACTAGCTCTCCAGAAGCTCGTAGATAAAAACAGATTTCAGTCACCTTTTTCCTTTTAATGTGCCACAAGAAGTAAGTTTTGGTCTTGAGGAAGTGTGGTTGAAGCCATAAGGCTATAAGCTTGTGAAGAGAACTTTGTTCCAGCTATTCAGTTAAATGAATTAACATGGAAATATTCTGGAACTTCTTTTCCTGAGAATGGAGTATCATGGTTATCATGATGCAGCAGTGAGCAATACCATAAAGTTAGGAACAGAAGAGATCTCTGTATTTATTAAATGCATGTTGTGAACCAGGTATTGTAGTTTATGCATACTAGAAATACACAGTGGCTTGATGCTTATGTTGCTGTTCCACTTGTACTGCTTTTTCCATGTATTTGCTAATGCTGCAACACTTTTTGCACTAAGTTTTAGATAATTCAACATCTGCTTTTCTCAACTGAAGTAATCCTGCTGCTCTCACTGGTGGTACATAGCTAAAGCCTGTTTTCCTGCCATCTCACTGAAGGCAAACATCTGGAAGACAGGCTTCACTGTCCTATGCCATTGAATCTGTTGTGACTTTTTTTGATTACTATCAGTTTGAAGCATTGCCAGATACTGTTTTGATCCAGAAACTTGCTAAACCAACCTGTGCCTCTAACTTCTTGTAAGGGCTGGTCATGGAAATAGGAAGATTGTAGGACAAGTCACATTATCTTATGAGATGATGTGTATATGATAAGTTCTGAATAATTACACAATAGAGTAATCAGCTGGCAACCTATTATGTTCCCCAGTAGGGAACCTCAATAATAAGGTCTGGCAAAAATAGAACTTTCCTTTTTGAAAGTATTTTTAATTACTGTCAATATTTATTTAAAGTTGAACTGAGATCAGGTTCACTTTACAGTTCTTTGTAGAATGAAAATTCTTTGTTCCAAATGAATCTTAGTAATGAATTGAAGGTATTTTAGAAAGAGGGTTTGTGGTGAAATTTTACCTCAATGTTTATTCCCTTCATCCACAGTGTGGTGCAGGACTGTAGATATTAATCTCAAATTATATCTTATTAAAAAATTTGAGTAATAACCGCCTGGTTCTTTGATATTTTGGGTTTATATGTGAAAGCACGGAATCAACTACCTTTGCTCATTCTGTTGCCAAAACGTAGCTTGACTTCTGCAAACAGTTTAATAGAGTGAATTCAGTTTTAATAGTGGTATAGGAATATACACGTGATAACATCCAGAATTTTTGGGAAGGTTTTGCCTTTGTTCAGTAGCTGGAAATATTATTTTGGATATGAATACATCCAAACTCAATTTACTACTTGTAACATGAATATACTATACAAGCTACCAGAATATTTGTAGCTGTAATGCTCTCTGATGGAGTGGCTGTACTTTGTAGTATGCCTGCTTTCTTCCTTTTGTAAGCTTGCAGTTGATTCTTTTTTGGACAATGTGCATTCGCACATACACACACAAAGTGCATTATCAGCCTGAAGCTTCAGGCTAAATGTGTGAGCCCAGGTGTCATATTTCTAATGCCCTTTGCATAAAATGTGAAGTAATTGCCCAAGTGCAGAAGCTGTATGTATGTTTATGAAATGTGAAGTACAGGCACAGTCTGTGATTTCAAGTGTCTTATTAAAATGTGTGTGTGGTAAGGCCACGCTGTCTTCAAAACAAACTTCTTATGTTCTTGAACTTCAGACTTCTCAGTCTTGAAAAGTGAAGTGAATGACAGAATACCTTAAATACCTCCATATGTGTTTATATTTATGTAGGTCTAAAACCACTTACACTAAGGTAACTTACTGCAAAGGAGAAACATCTACTGAATTAATTTTCATGAAGTAGATGGCTGTCTTCAGTTTTTGTCTTGTGAGGCCTCCCAGCCAAGAGGGGAAGAAAGATACAGATATGGTGATCTGTTAAATAAATGAAACAAGTGGGTAAATAAATATGAGTGACAAAGAAATTATGTAAGGAGAGCTAAAGGCATTCTTACACAAAGAACAGCGGATAGTGCCTAACTCTCCATCATGATCCCAAATGTGAGAAAAATCAAAGGGTTTTTTCTTTTTGGAGAGACTGAAAGAAGGTCAAGTTCAAAAATAGCTTTGGGTCAAAAAGGAGGGAGGAGAAAGAGACAGTATAGTCACTGAGATGAGTAACTTCAGATAACATTTGAGTGTCTGAGATGTCATTGAGAGAACTGCTGCTGAGGAAGAAGCCTGCTGTAGCTAATATTTTCAGCATAGAGACACATGGTATCACTACCAGAAATGGGCTGCTTCGGGTGCAGGTTGTCATTGTACCCTATTCTTGGTCTCTATTGATCCTCCATTTCCATGTGTGATGCTGGGACTTCTGAGGCCACATGCCTTGGTTGTCTTACAGCAATATTCCAAGCTATTCTATAAATCCTTCCTCATGAATTATGGGGGAAAATAACTGCCCTGTTCCTTAACTGGTTCAGACTTCCAGGAAAAGAGTGAGGGCTTTTGTGTAGTTTAGCCCTTCTTGTCCTCAGCTGTTTACTCACACAGCTATAAATTAAAATAAATGCTGGATGTATGTTCTAATCCTTATCATCACTGTAACACCTGTAAGTCATGACTTTTGAAGCATTTGTAGCAGCAGAAATGGTTTAACGTTGCTGAAACTTCTTTTCTATATGCATTAAAAATTCATATAGTGGCAGATTTAATCTAAGACTTGTGTACAAGTACTTTGACTAAATACTCCGTGGTTAGAAACAATGTAGGATCTAATATGCCAAGGAGGAAGGATTTATTTAATTTTATTCAAAAACTTCTAAACAGATTGGGTCCCTGATAATCTTAGCAGCTGATACCTGTATTTAGATTTTGAGGAAGTCAGTGTCTTCTACTGGCATCTCAATATTTTAACTATAATTTTCAAAAAAATTTTTTTTAGAAGTAAAGCATAATACTATCGAATGAGATAAGAATTTGAAAACCCCTGCTCAATAAACTGATACGTTCTTCAGGAAATTGATGATGTATCAAAAGCTGTTTCTTCAGATAGCAATCACTAGCTTAGCTTCCCAAAATGAATGTGAAATACGAACATTGAGAGAAGGCTGTGTCTGCTTATAATGATGCTGGTTTTGTATACAGCGTTCTCGGCTTATCTTGAGAGGGGTTCTGACACACAACAAAACCAATGCAAACTGTTTCAGCCACCAGTACTTTCCTCTGACCTTAAGTATTTCTTGGGTTATGTGTATGAGATCAATTGGAAGAAGTTATATCTTCTTTTCTCCTGTTTGTTTTCTATATTTTTATTTGTTTTAATGACCAAATATACTGGATGAAAAGAGGTCCTCCAATTAAAAGATAAACTATACATTTAAAATTAAGCATGTTCTCCCATACAGGAATTAAACTATGAATGTATGTCTTTTGAATCAGTCTTTTCTAAACAGGGCAGAGAAAGCTACATCTGTTGTGGTGGCAGTGGTGTTTGTTTGTTTTTTTCTTTTGGAATAGCTGAGTGTTTTCTTCAAATAATATCATCTTTTATGGCTAATATGGAAGTCTGCCACTCCTGTGAAAATGAAGTGGTGTCCACTGGACCAAGTAGCATCTTGCATTGAAGTCCCTCAGTAGAAGGAATAGTGAGACACACACGCCTGACCCACGTGTGGTTTGTGTGTAACAGATTATTTCTCTTGAAAAGGAGCATTCACAGGTCTCTTCTGTTTAAACTGGAGGTCACTGCTGTAAAGGGTGCTCTTCATTCTCAGGGAGCGAGGCTTGTTACTGTCCCACTCAGAGGGACCCCAGAGGTCAGCCTGAACCCAAGAGATCCACTGGGAAATATGAAAGCTTTGGGGTGAACTTCAGGTTTTCAGATGTGGGTGGATGTGGTTTGGTCAGTCAGTGTATTTGTGTTTTTCAACCCTATTGAGATGAGGTTTTTATTTAGTGTGCTGAGTAGCATAGATGGGCATTGCTTGCTTGCATCGAGCCACTGCTTAGGTGACCAAATATATAAGCAAGCAGATTTTTGCACTGAGCAGTTTGTTTGTTTTTTTTTTATAATGGGCATAATTTCCACTAGTTCCACTTTGAAATCTGTCTAAAAATGAGTGATTGTTAGTGTTTTCACACTGATGATGTCTTGGAGTCATTAATTATTTATCTTCATAACTACGCGTGTGTGAGAAGGATTTGGTTGCCCCTGTTTTTCAGGAGACAGGCAGGGCATGAATTGACTTGTAGACTGTGCCTGTGCTAATGTGGAGTGCTCCATGGAATGACTCCATTGCAAAGCTGCAAGGAAGGGTGTTGCTGTGCTTTATTTTTAGGGGATTTGAGAGCAAACTGCTGCAAGCATCAGACTGGAAGGAATATTGCCTTTTCTCACTCTTTCTTAATTCTCTTAAAGTCCTTATCAAAAACTGGTAGCATTTTCAAGTCTCATAATGGCTTAAGAGTCTTGTGTCTACTGAAGGAGGCCCAAACCAGCTCAGTTGTTTCTTCGAGGGCAAGGTGCAGTGTGTTGTTTGTGCTGCCAGCCTTGGCAATGCCTTCCCTTCCCCAACTTCTTTGTCCCCTTCTTCCCTTCCCCCGCCTCCCCAATTATTTTTCCAGAGACCTTGGCTTGCTGCTTCTGGGGCAGCAGCAGCAGCTGCTAGTGCTGTCCTGTAATTCTTCCATCTCAGTCACAGGGGACTGGAAGGGAAAAGACGGTCTGTCTCAGCAGCAGTCCACCAGCTGCCACTGCAATCTATAATGCGTAAATTTGCAAAATATAGCTTTTAATTTTGCTTTGCAGTCAGAATGAAAAACTAGAGTGCACCACCGCTGCCATCATTGATTGATTAATAGAAATAAATGCTCCCAGCTCCCTGGTTCAGACTTGGAAAAAAGAACTTGGAAGTGGCTAAAAATAAAAGGTAAGAAACCTGACGGACTCTCCCACGAACAGAGTCATTAAGAACACATTGTTGTGTATGTGTGCTTGAAAACGTGCTCTGGCTAGGTGAAAGCTGTTGAGTAATGCAAAAATATTAACTAAATCAGAGTATAAAATTGGGCTTAGGGTCATGATACTTTCTGAAGTAGGTGGATAAGCAGGGCTTCTTTGTTACAATGTTAATGACTGAGGGAATCCCACAGATTCTAGCCTAGGAGTTTTTTCTGGAATTGTACATTGAGATATATTTTTGGTTTTGAAGTTTTTCTGAAAGGAGAGAGAAGGAAAATTAAAGAAAAATAGGCAGTGTTCTTTCTCTGCCAGCAATGTAGTTGGAATAGCAATAGTAAGTGCTTGTTTTGTGTCTAGTCATACACTTTGAGTAAGGAAATGGCCCACAGAAAAGGTAAGCAGTCCCCAAATTTCCATTAGAAATGGATTTGTAACCTCTTCAGTGTGCATTTATGAATGGTGAATCTTTTAGTTGGACCATTCAAGAAGAACCAGCCATAATACGATCAAAATTTGTGAAATAACTTGTTTGAACTGAATAGTTTAACTCAGTGGCTTGTTCAGAAGACTTGAACTATAAAACACCATTCATAAAAAGAATTCCTGTTGTTGTGGCACATGTGATTGACAAAAGAAAAACTGTTATGTGTATAACTGAGAGAAGTAATTTTATCACAAGTCAATTTTGCAGTTGATTTGTCAGTATTTGGAAGAGAGCAGATCTAAACCTTACCTTTGCAGACACCCTGACTGACAATAAATTACATTGTAACCTAGTACCTATCCCCAGAATTACCACTCCTGATTTCTGTACATCTTACATGATAGTAACGTCAGCAGTTTTAAGTAAAAGCATAAGCAGCTCCTAATCTCTCAAGACACACTGCTTTGAATAGATATGTTGTACAGGCATGTTGGCAGAAGTAAACTAAACCTGGATGTGTCTTTGTGACTCCAAAGAAAACCAATTAAAGTAGTTGAAGGAATAATTTAAAAAAGGCCTACTTCATGCATGTGTGTGCACATATTATCTTAAATTTGTTAGAATTTTTTAGCATGTGAAAAACACAGCCCCAAGTGTATACCATGCCTTCCATCTCCTGGGAAAACAGAGTAAGAAGAAATTGTATAGTTGACCCACTATTCAGGCACCTGGGAATTAAGAGAATGGAAGAGCAGTTTGTTTCTCTGAAGTCCTTCCTGATTATGTATTTTTTTTTTTAATAAACATGGTATGCTCAAATATTTATATAAAAGCAGTATTCGGTGGTATCACTTAACTGGGCAAAGAAGTAAAATTTAGTGAAGTGCAAACACTTTGTGTCAGGTGCAGTGTTTTGGGTGGCTACCTGCTCGCTTTCAAGGAGAGGATAGAAATAAAATGACAGAGGCTTTTCATAGGTAAAAACCAGTAGAACTCTTGGAAATACTACTTTAGCCAGACTTTACAATATTGCATATTACTAGTCTCGCCAAAGTGTCAGAAATTACCTATTGAAAATTGTGTTTGACCTTTAAAGAAAGACTGCTCAAGTATGTTTTAAAACTGAAGTGGTAGCAAGCTGGATTGAAGCTTGCTAACTTCTGACTAGGTGGCAACAAAGGCCTCTAGAACTCACAATAAAGTTTCCAAGAAAGCAAGTTCCCCTTTCCAATACGTATTTTCATTTGTCCTCCTGTTGTGGTAAAGGCCTTTGTCTTCTGCCATTGTTTTCTGAGCTATGTACTGAAGTCTTTTGAAGATGATGGAATTTGCTTTTTCTTGACTTTTCCTTCCCTTCAAAATTAATACCTTTATTTTAACATTCAAACTCCTGAGCACAGCTTCTTTCATATGGAGATTGTTACCTTGGCACTGCAGAAAAGACCCTTACTAAATACTGATATGTACAGCACGGGCTGTTTTCCATCCATTCTGCAAGGCCTGATTCCTAATGCAAAGAACAGCATTAAAGTGTCAGTGAGTGAGAACCAACCTTTCCTCAGTTTTGCCCCTGTGGGGATTTGAGCAGAGCAGTCTCTGCAGCCTCCTGCATAGACACTGCATGCAGGGGACACCACCATCCTGGGGCAGAGCTAGCCTGGCAATAGTTGAAGACTAGAGTTGTGAGGGAGTACTCTGAACAGTAGCTGCATTCCCGCTGGGTACCTCCTGTCCAGCTCTTTACATGGAAGTGGGAAGGTGGCTGTTACTCTTGTATCTTGTCCATGAAACTTTGGC
The DNA here is from genome assembly GCA_013397375.1 of Toxostoma redivivum. Taxonomy (NCBI): domain Eukaryota; kingdom Metazoa; phylum Chordata; class Aves; order Passeriformes; family Mimidae; genus Toxostoma; species Toxostoma redivivum. Next base: position 3,598,828 of record VXBI01010007.1, read on the forward strand.
TGTGGGCAGGAAGCCTACAGTCTAATCTGTAGATCCATTCTGGTTCTTAGAATAAAGCATTTTGAGACAAGAATAGTCAGAAATAAATGTTAAAAGAAGACATTCCAGAGAAGCAATCTAAAAGTATGCTGCAGTCTCCTTGAAAAAGATATGGTATCTAGACAATGGGCCACTTGATTTCTAAATTTCTCAGCCACAAAATTTCTTCGTAGTCTTAAAAATCCATATTCCCCAAAACCTTTTCAAGGGAGTGAAAAAGAAAGAGGGAGAACAAAATATAAGTTCTAAGCTCGGCTAACATGTCACTTGGGATAACGTCACTTCTGTATGTCCTTAGTAAATACAATGCCAGATCAGGAGCCAGAGGATAACCTTGTGCTCTAAATTGTTTTCCTATAATATCTGGAGCTGCACAGTGTAAAATCAGGAGTGGAGAAAGGCTGTCCCGAGTCTCTCTCTTTGCCTGCTGATACAAGCATGATTTCATTATACAAACATTTGCTCCATTAATTGTCATTATTTCTAATCCTCCATTTTGCTTAATGGCAAAACATTTCACTGCAGGGGAAAAAAATTAGATTAAAGTAAAGACTTTCAGACACTAAAGACTGCTAATTGAAACCTGCAAGGGATACCCCCATCATGGAAATTCAAAATTACAAAAGTTATTACTGATGTAACTGGAAAAGTGATACTTGAAAATCCTCGGGCGTACACTTTGCATTAAGTTTTTGTATGTTTTAAGTTAGGATCGTATATTTTTCTTCCTCTGTAAATGTAAGAACATAGCTTTAGTAAATGGGTGCACATAATGCTACATGTGTGTTTGTACAGCATGCATTTTGTCTTCTGCTGGAAAGCAGGGGTTTTGATTATGCATGTGTGTCCATGTGGATCTGTAAAAGGAGATATATTGCAGATGGGAGATGCTAGAATGTTCTGGTTCTGTTTCTCTCTGCTCCTTCCATGTGGTTAGTTTCTTTTTGTTTTTCAGCACCTGTCTTTCCCTGTAGTAGGATTGCATTGTGGTCTTGGAATAAAATACTTTTGCCTGTGTAAAGCTCACATGTGTGTTTCTGTTTTTCTCCTTTGCAGTCTGTGATGTACAGCAATGTAGAGGTCCTATTTCTATTCTCTAGAGGTTGCTAATGCTTTATCCAAAGGAAGACTGAGGCATAGGAAGGTTTCCCTACTTCTCCTCCCTCCTGCAGCCCCTGCAGGAAGTGGAGAGCAGTGAGCTGCTCCTGGTGCTCCTTTCCCACATGACAAACCTCCAGCTTGCAGGCACACAGATGGGGATTGTGTTGAATGCATAAAAATATGAATGCTGATACTTATCTGAGAAACATTGTGTGCTTTCACTGAGTGTACAGTGGTAGGACATCACTTCATAAATGGATTTTAAGGTGGCACAGCATTTGTTAAGGAAAGGAACAAAAAGTATTTACTTTTGAAAGGAAGAAAATAATATTCTGAAAGACATCCCTCAGATATTTCTTAAAATTTTTTTGTTATTTTGAAGTTTAAACCTACATAGTTCTGGATTTTTGGGTTATTTTTTGGTTTCTTGATTTGGCACATTTTTGGATGCATAGTACAGTATGTTGGTTGTGTGTGTGTCATGAAGTAAAATGTAAATTTGTGGTTTTAAAATTACTTTTCCTGAGGTGATCTGTTCTCTGTGTGTTTTGTGCTCTACATCTCCCTCCATTCCCCCATCCTCAGGTCCATTTGGTGTAAGTTGGATTAGCTCAGTGATTCTTATCAGGCATCTTTTTCCTGTTACCTCTAGATAAATTTATGTGACTTGAAGAGTGAACTCCAGACCCAACCTTATTCCTGCTGGGGACAGGAGCTGCATTTGCTGAAGCTCTTTCTTGGTGAATAGTACCCCACTGTGCTCTATATGGGAAAGTGTGTGGGTGGCGATTTACATGGTAAACAACGGCAGGGAAGGAAGATAGTTATGCTTATGTTTTTAATGCTTCTCTTTAAAAAGTATCTGTTGAAAATTAGCAGCAACAAATATCACAAATATCAGAAGAAAATTGGTGTAGATTTTTCCATTTTTAAGAATCAATCTTTAAATAAAAAGATTTTTGCAGATGAATTTATTGATATGACTTGTACTAATTTTGTGGTAAAGGCAAATAAAGACTGTGTACCTGCAACTATTCCATTTAAGGATAAATGGAAACCTTTTATTTAATCAGCAAAATAGGCTCAATACTCTTCTGAAGGATCATACACATCCCCTTCCTGCTACCCTAAATAGGTTGTTTGCTTGTTTGTCATGAAAGGTGTAGGAAGGCAATGTGAATTAGATGGCAAAAGCTGGAGAGAGTGTCAGGAAGCATTGACATTCTTATTTGTGGCATGTATCTACTATGTGACCTTGGACGAGTCCCTTCACCTATGCTATATCCTGTTATTAGATTATAAATCTCTGCTGGGAGAATGTTGTCGCAGTTTGCTTTTGTATCTGGCAGAGGGTCTTTTAGATATTCTTGTAAAACAAATAATAGAAATAAGGATAAAAGGTTTTTTTCTGGAACGCTAGCCTTCGATGGAGATAGGGATTTCTTTTTAAGCTTGCTCTGGTGCCCGCTCATCTACAAAAAAGTTCATTCACTGTGTCGCCTTCCAAGTAGCAAAAACCTTCTAACATGAGATTTGTTATTTATTCAACTAAATAAACGTTGCAAGTGACTGTGCCGTCCTTGGAAAGTTTTGCAAAGGCATTCTATAATGCAAAAAACCTAACGCATGGATATTTGCAGTATTTTCTTTGAGATTAAAGCAGAGGGCTTTCTGCAGCATTGTTGTAAAAACCGTGTGTTTTAATTGCGGTCGCAGTGTGTTTCTTTGGGGGAAGGCTTGTCACTCAGCGGCGGCTGATCAATGTGATCGCTGTTAACCCATGGACATGCTAACGAGCACGGCTCACGCTGCTGCGGGAGAGGAGCTGCCTTATTCCATGTGATGAAACTCTTGTTCCAGTTCACCTCTCATTTTGCTCGGATACCCTTCATGCTCGCGTTGGCGCTGGGAAGGAAGCTCTCCTGGGAGGCTCTCCCTTCCAGATCGCTGACTCGCATGCAGGCCACTCGCAGATGCTGCCGTGCGGAGAAGCTGCTGGTCTGGAGGCAGGAGAGCTGCTTGTGTAACGCTGCGTGTCACAGGGGCTTTGTGCCGCCGTGCTGGCCTCACAGCGAGCCCTTCCTGCGCTGCGTCTGATCAGCAGTGTGCCTGAGCTGTGGGAATTCAACTCTGCCTTTTGCAGGGTTTAGTAGTTGGAATTCCATGGATTTGCATGTCAGTGGGAGAAAAGCCTTACCTGCTTCTAGTTGCAATGTAGAAGACCAATTTTTTTTCCAAGTTTTTGAGTGTTTTTGCTTTTGGATTGTTTTGTTTTGTTGTTTTTGAGGTTATTTCTTCTATGCCATTCAGGATGCAGCAAGTCTATTTTCGAAGTATTTTGCTTCTAACACACTACCAAATTTTTAAAAGGCAGAGAAATTAAGATTTACTGGTGATAGTCTCTCAGTTTTAGGACTTGACTCCTTAATTACAAAATAATACTTTCATTCAAAGTAACATAAGAAAGATTGCTTTTTAATTGTTTTATAATGTCTGAAAGGATAAATATGTAAGTCTACTCTGTGCTCCTGCATACAGCCAAGAGTCTCCTCTCCAATAATATTTCTGTCAAGCTGTTTAATTTGTTGTAGCTTTTGAAAGATGTCATACGATGTAGTAATTTAAAAAGTAAAAAATGAAGACAGTAAAAAGAGAACATACCTGACATGAATACAATATAATGTGCATGTGGTTCAAGTTACTCTGGATAATATTGCTGTGCTGTTCCTGTTTGTTCCTTGGGCGTGACTTTGCTAATAGCAGAGAGGCTATTGACTAAGGTCTTTGCTGATAATTACGTCCTAAATATAACTAAATAGGAAGGTGGTGCTAGCAAGATGCTAATTGGCTCACAAACAGTTTTGAGATTTTTCACTTCTCCAGCACTAGATTACAGCATGTGGTACAGCAGTTCTGTCACAGAATGGACAGCTGATGGAATTGCTGAAGCCAGCAAAGCAGGGTGTCCTGGGGTGTCACACTGGGGATGAGGTGCAGCAAAGCAGGGTGTCCTGGGGTGTCACACCGGGGGATGGGGTGCAGCAAAGCAGGGTGTCCTGGGGTGTCACACCGGGGGATGGGGTCCAGCAAAGCAGGGTGTCCTGGGGTGTCACACTGGGGGATGGAGTCCTTTGTGCTTAAGGCACAGACAAAATGCTGCTTGGATAACTGTGGGACTTCAGGAAAGTCATTTAGTCCTACTGTCTTAAAGAGAGCAATACTTTGCTTCTTGTCTTTCTAGAATTTAAGCTTGGGTGTGGTATACATTTATAAATAAAAGTTTTGTCATTAGCTTACAACATCACTGGATTACAAGGCAGGTTTTGTTAGTCGTCATGGAACAAAACCATTGTGGGTTTTCTGCATTAGTGTTGATATGCCATATTGCAACTACACTGACTTTCAGCTATCATCAGCTGTTTGGAAAGGCCCCAGATGTTGCTTAGACAACACACCTTATTCTTCCAAAAGCCGAGGCTTTCGTGGAAGCGCTAAGTGCAATTTCCAAAGACAGGCTGGCACGGGAGCACTGGGATGTGAGAGACAAAAGGAGCCGGGGGCTGTAATGAGCACCTTTGTGCAGCGGGCCCGCAGCTGTCCCGCACGGCGCTGCTCCGTGCGGCGCTGTGCGAGCGTGACTAATGGCTGTGATTCATGGGCAGCCTGCCTTGAATCGGGACGCCCGAGCTGCCTTCACCTCGAGCTGCCCGCTCCCTTCTCGGAAGCTTGCTCTGCTCCAGTGCGGTTGGCAGAGCTGCTCACCGAGCAGCTGCTGGGCTGTGAATGATAGCTTGACAGATGAAGGTAAACCAAAAGCAGGGCTGCTGGCAGCGTGGACTTTGTGGTAGTGGTCTGTCTGTGATACCTCTTATGTAAAGCCTCGAATGATGAGACAGTGATGGTTTTCAAGTGGGAACATACTTCAGCAAAGGCGGAAACAAGTACAGTCTGATATGAAGTTTTTGTGGGCAGTTAAGGAAAAAAACAATACTGTGAGTCACTGGCAGCAAAAGCTTCTGTGTTGTTTTTGGTTGGGTGGGTGTTTCTTTTGTTTTTCTTTTTTAAGGCAGCTTATTTTTTGTTGAAATTTCATTTCTGTGAAATAGAGTTCTTGCATTATTGCTGGTTTTTTAGGAGGTCAGCAAAAGTTTAGGTTATCCTCTGATTTCTCAAATATGATGAGTCTGTAGTTGAGGCCAAGCATGGGAACGTGCATCCACTGAAATTAGTCGATACAGTGATATTTTTTAACCTTGGTAGGTATTGTATCAAACATGATTCTAAACCTATTTAGAATTGCCTCACTTAGACCTTTGGGTTTATCCTGTGACTGCTCTAAAGAGCTGATTTTTATCCAAGTTTCATTATATAAATCTTTTTCAGTCTTGGGAAGATAATGCATCCTTGTGTAAAACCTGCTTCTTGCTGGAATCAATGAAGAGCAAGGCTCAGTTCCTTGCAGGGCAGTGTCACTGTTGCGAGGTTATCAGAAGGTTAAAGGAACAAATCAGCTGTTGGCTCCAGTAACTCTATGAGTGAAATATGGAAAAAGATACATCTTTTTTGTAAATCAGATAGCATAGTGTGTGATTCTGACCTTTGCTATAAGAGGTACAAGTGCAACAAGGTTTTGTGACTCCAGGAAGACAAGATTTAGATGTTCCCATTTGGGCTGTAAAAGGAGGTGAACTTGCAGAGAGCATTCATAATGCTTGTCATGGGTTACTGTTGTGTATCCTGCTTCAAAAAGCAAGCCTTTATCCAAAACTTTGATCCTTTTTAGGTAGTTAAGGAAAGCACAAGAGGCGTTTTACAGCATTTACATGCCTCTGAACTGATGTTTGGGGGTTTTTTTGTAAGAGGAAAGAGAAATACCACAGCAAAGGCTATTCTTTAAAAATTTGTGACTGGTTTAAAATTGGGATGAATTGAAACCTTCCCAGGATTTCAAAGAGGTGCTGGTAAGTGTGTCAACTTTTTGAAGCTGACCCAAAACTTCTGGAAGTTTGGAGGTTTGCACAATGCTAGTGGCAATTAGTGATGCCTGAAAAAAGATGCACAGTTCAGGTTTTGAAAAAGGAGAACTTGCTGTGATAGATAAAATGTAATATATTTTAAGGCATTTTGAGAGTTGAATAGTGATTTTGGTTTCTTCTACCCTGACTTCCTTCCCCTCCCCATTTATATTTTTCAGTAAATCTGCAGCACTGGAGTTATGAAAGTGATTTAGGAAGAGAAGGCTGAGTGACAAGCTTCATAGGCAATGGCAGACATATTAAGCATTCGAAACAGTATTCTACTCTCTTATTTGAAGAAGCATTTCTTTTAACATTTAACCCCATTAGAACTTCAACATTGTAAATGATGGTAACATGTTCAAAACACATTTTGGTTTTTCTCATATATGTTATCATCCTGTGTTTACAATGGAGCACACTGTGAGTTTAGGACTTTGGAAATTCTTCATTTTGGAATTGAGAGAAATAGGATTTTTCAGGCAGTCTGAATTTCCATCTCAAATTAATTGGAAATTCCATGTCTTCCAAATTTTCTATAAAAAAAAAAAAAAAAGAGCTTTACAAAAAAATTGCTTTGCTTTGAAATTGCTCTCTTAAATGACCAGGATGCTGTCATCTTCCAGTTTCTTTCATTAGCTTTGTGTACATCACCATTCTCATTCTGTAAACAAAAATATTAATGTACCTGCATTGTAGCTTGAGCTGGGAGGAGATGCAGTCGTAGGGCAGTCCTGCCCAAGACACTGGCTTATCTTAATCACTGACTCAAGAGCAAGTCCCAGTGCTAATTATTGTTGGGTCTGTGACATTCTCAGTGTATAAGACAGGAAGCCATAGTATTTAAAAACATTTCATGTTTAACCAGCATTTTGTAAAGAAATTTTTATTTAATCATGAAAGCCAGTGCAACTCATTAATCCTGGGTCTGGATCCAACAAGGAGCTGCATGCAAGCAGGAACCTCTCTGGAATTTTCATGAAGGCTTGGTGCTTCTGATGAGTTTCTCAAAAGTATCTTCACAAGGTTAAAGCTAAAACCATTCAGTTCAGGGTCCCATAGGACTTTTCTAACCCTTCTGGAAACATCAGCATTGTTTGACACAACCTTGCTGTGAAAGGGCTGTCCATACAGGGGTGCTGCAAATCCCAGCAGGCAGGAGGAAAACAGGAACTCCCTAGAATGTCATCCCTTACCACACTTTTCCTCTAAGGGGTTTCAAAGACTGGCAAGCTTGTTTACTTTGGTAGAACTTGTAACTGATGAGCAATTGTTAATAAAAGTTTTGCTAGTAACTTACCAAAAGAAATATTCTCACTGTTATGTTGGGCTTTACAGTCACTTTTTGTTTGTTTATATTTAAACTCAAAGTATTGAGAAATTGTATGTTTCTGCAAATTAGGTTGTTCTTCTGTGCAGTTTGCATTTGAAAACAGGCAATCCCCCAAAACATTACAACAAAGGGAGAACAGGTGTATCTTCCCTTTTGTTCTGTCAGCATCTTTTCTAGTTTTAAGGGAGAGAATAAAACACAATTTTAGAAAATGCTGTTGTATAATACCTTGTGATAAAATGTGTGCAAGTTCTGGTCCCTTGTGCATTACCTACAGTTACGAAAATGGAAACATGCTCATATTTTTATAACAATAACAAAATCAATATCCTCTGTTTTTATATAAAAAAAATAAAATTTTGCATTTAAATAGTAGCACCTAAAACAGCAGGGATTAAAAGATCTGGTAAAGGTGTTGAGATCTTTGAGCTATAAAAATATTTATTTTTATGTCAGTGTTGAGACCAGAGCTTAGTAAATAACATGAACACGTGTTTAACTTAAGTGTGATGTTATTTTGTGGAGTATTAAGTGTGATTTTGATTGTATATGGTAGTGTGGTCCTGACTTGGAGCTGTAATGTCAATCATGTCCTCAAAAAAGAACTAGTCATGACACAGAGATGAATCCATTTTCAGAGCTCCAGGTTTTAGAGGCTCACAAGTCAGAGAATCTTGGCAAAACTCTCTTTTATGACAAGAGTTAGAATTAGGTATTTTTGTGATTGATTGGTCTGTTCTGACCAGGATGTGTTAGGTTCAATTTTGGCTCAGTCAGACTCTCCTGTGTGGTTTTGGGGGAATAAGTGGAACTTTCTGTGACTTATTGTTTGTCCTACCAACAAGAGGTAAAACTGTTTTTCTTCTGCCAGTTGACAATCTTGAAAATAAAGCTGAGGCCTGTAAAGACTTCGGCAACAGATGGACTTGGATCTTTTACATATAAATCGGAGCATTATTCATGTGTGGTCTTCCAGCATTGTGTAATATAAGGGAGACTGTGTTAAGCCCTTTTTGTATTTCAAAAAATGTTAGTTGCACTTGAAATATTCAGAAACGGGATTGATTCCCCTGATACTACCTATCGTGTTGTTGGTTCTGGTGCTGTTTTTGTCACAGCAGAAGAGCTGCTTGTGTAAGTGCCGGTCTCACAGACTAGTGCTGCACACCTTTTCTCTTCTAGCAGAAGATATTTCCTAACCATTGGTGTGTTTTAAATCAAAAGGTTTCTTGATGTTTCCTTAAAAAATGAAAACAAAACCATTGGGATATCCGAGTTGGAAAAGCTGCAATTTGTGGCACTGTTTTGTGTGCTTCTTAATCACACTGGGCAGCATCCCAGGGGTGCCACTTTACTATTGCAACCAGCCACTGACTTAATCTTAAGCAGGATTTTAATGAAGATCCTGGTGAGGATGTAGTAAAACATCCAATAGGGCTACTAAGTTTTACATCACTTTCAGTTCTTGTAAGGTCAGCAGTCCTTTTCCCAAATGGCAGTTTGGACAGCTAAGAATCACAGCTCCTAAGGTTTTTCCTTTCCATTTGTCCCTACTATTTTTTTTAGGCTTAGGCTGAGACTTGTTTTTGTTCCGCTGCTAGTCCAAACCCCCTGCTCACTCTGAGAACAGTTGTAGATACTATCCATTAAGGTCAACTTAATTCATTTAGCCTTGGAAATGAAAAACCCCTACCTTTCCTCCCTCCAACGGTGATTACCTTCTGTAAATGTGCTTCAAAATTTCCTTGTGGTGAAGAATGTTGTGTGGGATGGAGGAGGGATGGGAGAAAATGCACTGGGGAGTGTAGCAGGGGAAAAGAGTCTGCTTATAGATACATTTCTCTAGATACTTACAAAGCTTTAGGTCTTTACAAGATTCCTCCCAACTGCCTTTGTTCTTTGTATAGCTCACTTGCAAGCCTGGCATGTGGAATTGTTTTATTCAAACTTTACTGAATGACAGGATGTACCTTAGAATTAGAAATATGATGGGCTGTCAGCCGCTTGCCCAAATTCCATCAGATTTCTATAGTTCTTAATAAATGAACTGACAGCTTATTAACCAGGCGGTGCAACAGGAGCTTCATTCTGTTGTAAAATTTTAATCATGTTGTTCTAACAGGCATGCAGTTTATCACCACCTCTTTTTCTTTGGGAATGAGAAATAAATAAGAAGAAGTCAATCTCCCCCTACCACTCTGATTTCTGGCAATATTAATAAAGATTTTGAGTTAACTGTGATGTTGAGTGGGTATCATGCAGAAATACTATCAGGCACTGAGAAATTAAGTTAATTTGGTGCCTCAGGGTTAAGAAAACTTGGAGCATCATAGAAGTTTAATGCTTTTTTGTTTAGTTTTTTTGATTCCTGGAAAGCAAACATTTTCTCTAGCAGCAAAAAAAAAAAAATCTTAGAATTTAGTTAGGTAAGCTACTGGATCTTAGTTTAAGTCTTAGCCAAATAGAGGTCTTAGACTTCTTCATTGTTACAGGATTCACTTGGTAAAATCAGTCTATCATGAGCTGTTGCTCACTGCATGTTGTTGCGCAGCTATGCAAGATCATGGCTTTCTTCCTCAAGTTGTGCAATACTGTTAACATCATGAAAATACCACCAAGAATGATTCCTTTATTTAGTTTTTCACTTGGAAGGCCCAATACAAGTTAAGAGAATTAGGGACTGCAGTATTTTTGAGGTCTGTAACCAGCTCCCGTACAGTAATTAAATAACACAGTGCAAGAAATGGTGCTTACAGCTGAAAACTCTCCACGTGATTTTCTGAGAATCAGATTGGAACAAACTGATCTGGACTGAAAAGTGTATTAACTGCAACATTTCACTGAAGGTACTAATCTGTGTGACAGTCTGGGCACATCAAGGGGGAAATGAATCTCCTAAATACTGTTATTATTCTCTGTGAGAAGCCATGGAATACTTCATGAGTGAGATTTGAGCTCAGTTATGCCTGGTGGCCTCCAAACAAGGTTTCTGTTAGCAGGAGATAAGGAGTGCAGCCTGGTCAGGGTCGCTGTGCCCAGGCTGCTCCTGGCAGGGCTGGGGTGGTGTCAGGGCTGGGTGTTCTGTCCTTCCTGGGGTCCAGCCAGGCCAGGGAGGTTCCTCAGCTCACTGGCAGCCTTGCTGTGCCCTGTGCTGAGCTGTCATGCCTGTGCTGGCCCTCTGCAGAGGCCGTGCTGAGCTTCAGTACTCATATTCACCCACCGCAGTCTGTCTGTCATCTCACTCCACTGAAACTTACGCTAAACTGTTCTTCAGGTGTTGTTAATATGTATTCCAAAATCTTCCCTGGCTGGTATACATGTGGCAAATTTTCCATCTTGCTGCTTTTTAAGTAAGAACATTCTTTTCCTCAGTACTGCCTTTATCACAGGCTGGCTACTACTGAGAGTTAAGGTAACTTGCTTTGCTCTTTGATGCATGAGAAGCTGTCAGCTCCCTTCCAGCAAGAGCTGGCTCTAGCTGAGAAAGAAGCCATGCAAGAACTGAAGTGCTGTAAGAGTATGTGTGAGTTTTGGTCTGGCTTTATTCTCTTGAGGTGCATGTTGTAGTGCTGCTGTTTATTCCAAAAAGTGAGAGATGGAAAATATTGTGTGTACTTCCATCAAGTAATTTTACAAATCACAGTTAGTTTTTATACCTTGGTGTTTTAACCTCGCAATTAGATTTATATTAGAATGAAGATGTTTTTAGGCACCTGCAGTTTTTGAATGCTGAAATCTCATGTACACACTTAGGTGTTGTGTCCACAAGTTTCCTCTTAGGTGAGTGAGATGACTGTACTGGCATTTATCATTCCACCGTCCTGCCCTGGTGAAGCCTGCTGAGCCCCTGGTTGTCCATAGTGGCCATGCTGCCAACCAACTACCAAATGCACTTTGATATAGGGAGTTTGAGTTGGCTCAGGGAGAACCAGAAAGCTGCAAAATTGGATGTGATGCCTTCATTATTTTTCCTTTTTAGGGGGACTGTTCAGTATGTGTCAGTTTCCTTGTAGATGCCACACTGGAAAATAATTAGAACTGACCTTGGGCAAATAATAGTGAACTAGATTAGTGATTTTTAAAATTTGACTTATTTTTTTTACTTCCTTTTTTAAAGCAGTTGACTCCTTGTACTGTTGTTGGTAAAGCTGAGTGTTAAGCAGATTACTTTTGGGTTGGGAGTCGCAGCTGGTGGGAATCTCTGGATGCTGAGATGGAGGGGTTTTTGCTGTGGAGGAGTGCAAGTTAAGAATTTAAGACAGAGGAAGAACAAGACTTGTTTACCAGAATCAACTGATCCAGAGTATTTTAGACTTCCTCTGCACAAAAATACTACTTTCAAGAGAAATGTTGAGACTGTTTTGCCTTTAGAAAGTAAGTGAGGTTTTAGCCTAAGCTCTCTTCCACTACTCCCTTTAGAAATTTATCATCAAGATATGAATTATTTCAGCATGTCAGATAATAAATAGTTCTTGAGCCTGAGCTTGTGCTAATTTTGTGTCTCACTAAACATGGTAGTATGCTTTGCTGTTTGATCCTTAGGAAGTTTCCTGTTAAAGTGCTGGTCACTTCAAGTAATGAATTCAGTGTATATAAATGTCTTCAAGAATCTTCGCAATGTTCTAATGAAATGCAAAATCCTTATTAAACAAGCTTTCTTTCTAAAACTGTGATGTTATATTTTTAATATGGTTGTAGAAATACTATTTTTAAAAGCAATTTCTGCAGTCAGACCTTTGGGCTGTGTCCAACATCCTGGTCCTTTCATATGGTTTATGCATTTCTCAGAAAAAGCAGAGAAATTCAGTGTTGGGGTTTTTTTTCCCCCTCTTAAGTTAGTGATTTCATTTATTATATATGGACACTCACAGATACCGAAATTTATATTTATGATGTAGATTCAGGGTGAAGGGTGGTTGGAGTAGGCAAATGGGGAGCACAAGAGAAAACACACAGTAGTCATTTTATGTGGTGGGAAAAATTATTATAAATTTAAATATTTCATAAGCATTCCTTTGAAAATGAAAATTAAAAGCTGATATCACTTTACCTTTATAACCAGAGGGCAGTTGTTTTCTGTGTGTAATAAGAATGTCTTGAGTGTGTGTAATAAGAATTTGCTGCGCTGGAAATTTTTTGGAAATTTTTCCTACAATAAAATTTTTTTTTGTCCTTCTTCCCCTCATCACGTTGAGAGACATAAATCCTGCACATGAAGTATAACTGTAGGCTGGTGGTTTTAATCAACACACACTTTCCTGATGGATTCTGCCAATGCTAAAAGATAAATGGTGCAACAGTTAGAGAAACATCCAGCCTTCCTTTGAATTAGTCTTTTGTAACATAAGTAAATTATCTGGAAGGTACTCAACCACAGCATTTTGATAATACAGGTGTTTAAATGGTAATAGCTATTGGAATTGGAATGGGAGTGAAACAATAAAGTCATTAGGGTGTTACAACATGAAATTAAGCTATCGCTATTACTGAGCAATATTATTATCCTAAAGTCTGCAACTCACAGAGCAAATGAAAACAATGTAATACCCCTCTAACAGTAGTTTACATTAGGATTTAGTTTAGCCATGCTGTTTGCTCATGTTATAATACCTTTATTAGACAGAATTCGGGAGGTGGTGCACAGTATTGTAACCCAAAAGGAATAACGTAGAGCTGCTGACCATCTACCCAAGTAAATCCCACTCCCTTCCAAAAAATTATCTTTTGTTCAGAATTCTCATAGTGGTTGACTCACATGTTACGATTACCAAGAATGTAGAATATGAATAACTTTAATATTTAAATTACTTAATTACCTAAAGAAGACTTAGATCCTGTTGACTTCTGTATGTATCTGTGTAACTTTAATGAAAAATTCTGTTTGGTTGAAAATCTCAGCTTTCAATTTGGTCAGTAATTGTTCCTGAGATAAGGAAAGATTTGCAAGTGAGAATGACATCTGTGTTTATGCATATGATGAAAAAAAAAAGTACTTCTAATGAATTTTACTGGAACATGTTATATTCAGTAGGACAGTGTTCTGTATTCAGTAGTCCGTTCTAACAAAACCAGTGCTGGGTGAGCTCAGTCATTGAGGCGCTGAGCAGCTGGCCTACAGACAGTTGAAACATTATAAATTAAAACATTTTTCTTTGTCTGAATTTAAAAGTTTCCTGGAAATTTTTACAAATTACATAGTTTTGTAAACACTGAATCATCAAATTGCTGCTGCTGCTTCTGTTCTTACTGTTGTTGCTATTTATTAGTGCATCAGTGAAAAGAACAAGTTTATTTCCCCTGTTCAAACTGGTTTTGCTGAAACAGTTCTTTCAGTTGTTTATAACATTGCTAGGAGGTACCTCCCCTATGACTTGACTATGGTTTGCTAGGTAGTATGCATACCTAGATGATAAAAGGAAGAAAAAATTTTAAAATATAAAGGAAATATTTTCTTTTTCAAGAAGCTACTGTGTTTCAGTGCAGATTAAAAACCACTGGTATCACCTTGGGAAAGATCCTAAACTGATATTACATAAATCACGTTTTCATAGAAGTAGATAAAATGAGGGCAATAAACATTAGCTAATACATTACTGCCTTTTGTTTCAATAAATAACATTTTTCCAGTTTTAGTTTCTTCTGCGCCAGGAATTCCTAGTGTATCTTTGAGGTGATTACTGCCACTTTTCCTTCTAAGCAGCCTCCCATCTTCCCATGTTTTGCTCTGTGCTGGCCTCTGCTGTAAGGACCTTGTGCTTATTCAGATTGTGCTTCTGTCTCTTGGTCTCCCACAGCCAGCCCGGGACCGGGGCTTCCCCTCCCTGCTCCCGCAGTACATGCGCCCATGCTGGGCCTTTTACAGAAACAGCTTCACTGCGGAGAAACGCACAAGCTTATGAGTTAGAAGGGGTAAAAAGACTAAGGAATCTGAAATACCTCATAGAGCAGCTATCCTACTGTGCCCCATCTTCCAGTGATTCCCCTTCCTGTGCAGGTCATAAGCTAATGAGCCCAGAGGATGTTACTGGCATTTGTTTCTCCTTCGCTCATCTGCTGACAGCGCGGCACTGGGAGCTCTGGCTGCCGCAGAAGCCTGACCTGCTAACTTTGGCTCAGCAGCTGTGCTGCACACCATGGGTCCTTGGCTGCCAGAGGGAGGGGTGCTCTGCACACAGGGGTGTGTGCATTCATTTAGGCTGCTGGCGCCTAAAGCAGCTCCTTTAGGGAATACAGTCCTAGCTGGAGGCTGGTGTCATCCCTGTGCTGTGAGGCTGGATGTGTACACATTGCATTACAGGCTGCAGAGCCACTCTATCCTCTCCCCCACCTTGCGTGCAAAGACTGAGATGGCTGAACCATGGAGAATAATCCCTTGATGCTTGTGGGATTATTCACATTTACAGTCAGGCCCCTGCAGCACCTCCTGTGCTGGTGTGCTGGTCCGTGCCAAGAGCCTTGAGATGCCCACGTGGTACAAACACTGACAAGTGATACTGAAGTACACAGATTCATTGCTGAATCTTGTTGAAATTGTGTTTGTTTCTGAGGGAGTAATGCTTACTGCTGCTGTCTTGTCTGTTTGGGTTAATCAGGACATTTGGATCTAGGAAAACCAGCAAAATTTTCCTGTCTGAACCCTCTGCTGTTGCACACTCTGCTCTTTTGGTTTGTGTTGGGCACTTTTACAGCTCTGCCCTACTCACCACTGTTTCTGCAGTACTTTTGTCTACAGAAGAGAGATGAGGAAAGGAAACAAATTTATATTTTAGTGAAAAGTTTGACCTGAATGTTGTTGTGTTGTTTAATGCTTTAAAAGCTTCAATATAACTTCATTTGCCAGTACAGGTACTCTGAAAGCTCTGCACTACTATTCTTCATGCAGACTTTGTGCCTGTTAAAAAGCTGGTTGTGGTTTTATATCTTGTAGGTAATACAGAAATTTCTGTAAGAATTGATGTTATTTCTTACAACATTGTTAGGAAACTTGGTGCTACTGAATTTAAACAAAACTACCCTTTAGTTGGGCTGATGCTACAAAATGGGTTTGTTTCATTTGTGAAATCATAACCTTGAATCTTGACTTAGCTGACAGGAGCCAAAGAGCTATGTCTCAAGGTCTGAAGTGACAATGAATCTACGTTCAGGTACCCTGGACTTGTCTTGATTTATATTGCTGTCTTCCTTGCATAAATGATGGCTGTTTTTTGGAATGCTGGCAATAAGTGAAATCAGTGCAATAGCTGTTCTTCAGGAGTCAGGGTTAGTGGTTTGAAATCAAAAGAGGAAAGTGTGAGTGCATGTACAACATGTTTGTATTTGTGCCTTAAAATCTGGTCTCTCCATGGAGCCTGGTCAGCTTTGGTGGCTATATGCTTTTGATCAAGACCCAAAAAGTTAGAAATAACAATGGGGGTGTGAAAGGGGGGAGATAAGGGGTGGAGGGAAGGAATGAGAAAGGGCATGCCAGCTAGTGCAGCTGCAGGTTTTGAGCTTTGTAGGAGTTGAACCAAGGCTGTAAGCTGTCAGCACAAGTGAAGAGCCAGAAAAGATCTGACAGACATAAACATGACTGCTTTCTTCAGCTGTAGAAGTGCAAAGGAACAAACACAGATCTTGACATACATCATCCTCCTCCTTAGATAGTGTTACAAAATGTATGAGTAGTCACCAAGTTTTATAACCCATCAAAGCCCAGCACACCTGGATAACAGAGAATTAGTTGGCTCCATCTTACATAAGGGTAATATAAGGGGAAACCTTATATTTGATAGAAAATTAGAAGTCTCAGAAACATACTGTGGGTATTTGTATGGAGAATATAGTTTTGTTTCCAGAAATTTAAGCAATCTGGTGGCACAGATATTTGAAATTTTAGGGTGCTGTGCATGTTGCAGTGAGTGTGTGTGATTTCACAGATTGCTGTTATGCAAAAGCTGAAATCACCAAGAACACCCAAGATTTCTTGACTTTGATTCCACAGCCCTTCCGTTTATGAAGAGAGTGTCCTGTGTATTAAAATGGGCCATTCCCTTACTCCTGGAAATCTTAAATTCAGCATTGAGAAAAAACCCCAAAAGCTATTACCCTGAAGGTAGAGAAATGTAGGTCCTGTATCTTTACTCCAGCTTGCTATTAGGGTTTTTTTTCACTTTGCCATTTAAAAAAATAATGACATAAATGCTATTCCTAAAAGAAAAGAACTAAGTTCCAAGCTCACTCACCTTCTTAGAGTAAAAAAAAAAAAGAGGAGATAACCTGATTAGATGAACGACATGTCAGTTGAAAACATAATGTTTCCTGTTTGAAGAATTTTTAAACATTGGACTTCATTCGAGTATGGAAAACTGGCTTTCCCTTCAGGAAATGTTACCTCTCTGCTGCTCTGCAAAAACAGTGGAAAAGAGAAATCTTTTCAAGTCAATGTTTCCACTGTAAATAGAAAAAGAACCAGTTTCCGTTTTCTTCTTTGTTGTTACTGCTGGGGATCTTAAGAACCCCTGTTTTTCTGAGTGAAGCCCACAAGGTAACCAGATACAAAGTTAGAAAAGGCTTGTGAGGAGAGCAAGAGAAATGGAAGTGGGGGGAGGAGAAGGAAAATGCCCGGACTTCATTAATCAAAGGAGTAAATAAGTTTCTGTGGTATGTTTTTTGAAAATGTTAGTGTTTGTAAGAATCTCTTTAATAAAAACACCCTCTTCAGTAACCATACATGGGGCAGGGTGAGCCCCAGAGAGTGGGAAGAGCAGCCGTTCCCTGTGATCAGGAGCCCTTTCTGCTTCCTCTGTGCTAACACACTTAATTACACCTGTTTTTAACATAACTGAGGTAGGTAGAAAAATGTGGGGCATAGATGTGAAAAGTGAATGGTAATTGTATTTAAAGAGCCATTTCTTTGATAACTGTGTTCCTTGTTTCTGTTTCACTGTAGCTTGTGTGGCCAGGAGCTGGCAGATGAGAGGAGGCAGAGAAAGTTGTTGCATTAGTAATTCTGCCTGTCAGTGTTCATGAAAACTTGTTCTGAAAACAAGCACATAGCCACACATCTTGTGCTTAAAAAGTGCCCCTTTGGTTAAGGAAGCAAGGGGGGAGAGAGAAGGTTTTCAGTGTCTTATTAGCAGGGCAGTAGTGTCCACATTGCCACTTTGCTAGGAACAAGTATGAGCGAAACATCTATTTCTGAATTATTCTCAGTGGAGAAGATCCTAAAGAGTAAAGAAGTGCAGTCACACTGTTGATTAATTTGCCCAGCACTGTAATTATTGTGAAATAGCAATGTAACTTTCTTTCTTTCTTTCCTTTCCTCTTTTAGTTGCACATGGTGGTTTTACTGGTACTACAGAAACCCTGATTATATTACCCTGGCATTCTCGGGGACTGTTAAGCAGGAGTCTTCTCTCTTTTGCTCTAAAACTCATCTAAATGGAAAACACATTGTCTTCATTATATGCCAGTGTTGAATGAACAGAGTTGCCATAGCAACAGCCATCTGAGGCCTTGCTGATTTCAGGCCAGTGAATGGGGTAGACAAACAAAGTACCTTCAAAACCAGAAGGGAACAATTGCTATTCATTCAAGCCAGGTTTAAGATCAGCAAATGTCTTTAGCAAAAGAAATGCAGATAAGAAAGTATCAGACATGGCCAGAGAAGAATAACAGAAAATTATCATAATCTTAAACTTTTCTGCCTGGTGGTATGGCATGAAAGATGATTCTTAAGGAAAAAAAATAATTAGAGCTGAAGAGCTGAACCACAGTCTGTCCTCAGCCTGGGGTAGCAGTGTCAGTTTTAGGAGCGATGTGTGCTGTGCGTGCAGCACCAGCAGTCGTGGGAGTGCTTGAAGGATGGGGCAGGGCAGGTATGGCCAGAGTGCCCGTGGGTCAGGGTGGCCATGCTCCTGCTCAGGGGGCAGCTCACACCGTGGGGACACGGAGTCTGGAGTGTCTGAGCTCAATGTCAAAGAGCCAAATTACTTTGGTTACGAGCCTCCACAGATTGCTCAGCAGCGCCTGGAGGTACTCAGAGCCTCAGTTTGTTTGTTTCACCATTTTGTTGCTCCTGAAAGACTGTGATAGACAGCTTTATGTATGACATGGTTGACATATTCAACATAAAGCTTGGTTAGACTTAATATATATTCACATAAAATGCCAAGAAGCTGACTGTGAAATGTTTTCCTTGAATTAGAGATGAGGCGTGTGTATGTGTGTGTCTGGTATGTGTAATTGCATTTTCTTTCTCCTTAGTCCTACACAAAAATGTAAGCAATAATTTTCTGACTAAAGTGCCATTTCTGATCTCAGTGTTGTCTAACGTGTAGAGATATAAGGAGGCAGAGGCAAGAAAAGGAGCACACACAGATTGCATGTTGTGCTGGCAGTGGGCTTAGAAGGTGTCTTTGAGAGCGGTGGCGTGACAGAAAACTCTCTCCTGGCCCTCACGCTGGATTTGACAGGAGGCATCACAAGCAGAGGCCATGTGGCAAACAGCCATGAAGCAACAGGAGGAAAAGAGCAGGAGTGGTTCAGGACTGGGATTGCTTGTGTGAGGCTGTGTTATCCTTTACTTCAGTGAGCACTCTGGGTTGGAGGCTCAAGTCATCAGCTGGATTGCTGAATCCTTCTCTGGAGGGTCCTGGAGACTGGAGAAATTATGTGGTTTTGGTTTTGTATGGTAGGCAGCTTAAAAAAAGTAAGAATTTGGTTACAACATAAGACCCACAGCATGTGACTGTCTCGGCACATTAGTGGTGTGATAATGTAAACTGTGTGCTGTACCAGCTGGGGAGTGCAAGCCACAGTGCCCTTGTGAGAGAGAAAGCAAACCCCTCTCTGATAATAGGAAAATTGTTATCATGGGAAGCTGGTCGTGAAGATGGAGTCTGTCAAACTTCACCTGTTTTCACTACTATGTTTTATATACCCTGTGTATGTGAGGAAGGAAGGGTTATAATAGTTAGTGATCAGTTGCAAATGTCAAGGAAACTCTTTACCAGTGGTGCAATGTTGGCAATATATATCACTGATAATACAGTGTATTTTCAGGCTGTTCACACAGGCAAATTCTTATGTTAATCATTCTTACAAAATTAGAACTGTGTGACAAGGTGAATTTCTCACCAATAAAGTTCTGTGAGTAGGATGAATTCAAGGGTTATTTTTTATTTTCAAAGTGGAGAAAAGTACGAGGCCGTTTCATGTAGAACTTCAATGAATTTGGACTGAGGAAATATTTGAAGTATAGTACTGAAATACCCAAAGATGAAACACAGGTTATCTCACCTTGAATAAAAACTTATTTTCTGTCTGGTTATGAATAGACAGGATAGACAAGATTTAATCCTGGCAACAAAAGTATTATTCAGGAGGAGGAAGAAAATTAAAGATGGACATACTGAGTTTAGAAGACAACTAAATGGGGGGGAGGGGTGGGGGAAATAAGAAGTAGAGAATAGTATGGAGGTCAATCATACATCTTTTAGTCTCTTTTCATAGTATAATAACAAAGATGCATTTGTTGAAACCGAAAGGCAAAAGGCAAACACATCTAACATATATAATGAACATAAAGACTGCTGTCTTTGCAAGGACAAGATGGTCGGCAGACTAAGAAAATAGCAATTAGTTTTATTTTTATGTGTGTATGTATGCCTGTGTATTTTACATATATTCACCAATTTAAGCTTTCGCATTAGTTCCATTAGATTTGTCTCCTTATTAGTAAAATGTGTGACATAATGAAGTTGTGTCTAAAGTAGCTGGCAAAAAGTTCTGTAGATAGCAAAAAACCACTTTTATAATGGAGGCTATTGCCAGATTGTCAGATGTAGGCTTTGATAGGTGTGGCTCTAATTGCTCTGAAGACAGAATGCTGTGAGACCTTCCTTTCTGAATTTGTTTATGGAAGTTTCCAAGACACACATAAATGAAGGGTTTTGTTTTCTTGTTGGTGTTATTGTTATTGTTCTGTGAAAGCACAATGTGTTCTAAGGGTTTGGATCCCCTTTTATCTAATGTCACAGAGAGCAATCTGCAGCTATCTATGCAGCTTTACAAACAGACCAGGATTTGCCCTCTTTCTACAATGTTATCGATTAGCAGTCTGCTGAGCACTGGGCCATGTGAAACTTCTGAAGGACTATCAGTGTTCACATGTACTTCCACTCTTCTGAGAAGTCTAAATGGATTTGATGTGTTTATCAAAAATCATAGGTGTGAAACAGACATTTGTACATTTAACTTAGACTGTGATTAATAACATGTTTCTCTTCTATTTTCGAGGAATTAAAAGTGATTCTAAAAGAGCTGATTTTGTTCCTAGCAGATTCTAGAGGCAAGGTATATAAGTTGGTGCATACAGGATCATGGTCCAGTCTGTTGTGATTACTGGATTGGGGTTGTAGCTTTCAGATATTTTAGCGTAACTGTGGGGTTTTTCTTGGGCCTCTCACCACACCATTTATACAAGTATTTATTTATACAGATATTACTCTTATCACAAAGCCGTACTCAGATCCAGCACACCTAATCCCTTTCACCATCATTTTCACGTTCTGAAAGCAGTTACACATTTAGTCATGGAAAGAAGGTGAGACCTGTGGATGGCTGTCCTGTGTTCTAGACCACACCGTTGCTTGTGATGAGAACTTGCGTACTGGAAACATTTGAGGTACCTCAATAGTGGTGCTTCTGCAGCACAGTTAGAACCTGCTTTTCCCAAAGCTTTTCTCTCTCTTCTGTGCAGCTGTACAGGTTAACGGGGTTGAGGTTGTGGCTCCTGTGTCTTCAGCAGTTTATGCTCCCTACTTGTGTTTTGTGGTGTGTTAGTACATCAGAGAGATTAAGCATCATCTAATACAAAGGCAGAGTGCAAAGAAATAGTGTTGTAGGTTGAGCAGCTGGATAAGATGATGGATGTGTGCCTTGGAAGCAGTCGTTAGACAGATACTTCATTTTCCTGTGAGGCATCTTAGATGTGGAGCTTGTAATTCAGTAGCTTCACTGAAAAATTACTTCACTAGATATATTAGTTATGGGCAGCTTTTGAGTACTCTCCTTTTTTCAGTTTTTAACAGGGTATTAGTTACCAGATTTTAGAATGTTTCAAATATTTTAATGCTGTAGGTAATCAGCAAGAATAGCAAAAAGAATAGTTAACTTGGAGCAGTTATAAATGATAGAAGTCTCTCCTTTTGTTAAATATGACCTGGAGAATTAATTCAATTATTCTTTTCAGCAAAGGATACAAAGGCATTTCAAGAGGCACAGCAGGGGAAACGATCCCAAGCCATGGCAGTAAGATCAGTTTTATTTCCTTACTGCAGTGGCATCATCTTGTTCAGTTGCTTTAGTGCCTCAGTAGGTTTCTGTAGTTTCCATATTGCATTCCAGTGCACTCAACCCTGCAGGCACTCAGGAAGAGTGTCCAGAGAGAAATCCTTTCCCTCTGGAGACAGAGAGACAGAAGGGGAGCCCTGCTAAAGCATCCTCATCAAACTTCTTTCATTGAAATGGAAGAAAGATGCTCTTAACTCTTGAAAACAGGCTGCTGTGTCTAGTTCCCAGGAACCTTGTAATAGGAAGGCATAATCAGGAATATTGAACCTAATCTAAAGGTTAGGTAGATGCAGAATTTATTTTCCAATATAGCAATTAGTAGAGAACTTTAGGATAAATTTTCTGTGTGGAGCATAAAATTTTGTGACCAGATTGTGTCTGATAGTCTTAAAAGACTGGATTGTTCTCCTCCCAAAGAGGCAGTCTGAATAAACAGTATATAGGAGTAACAGGAAAGTATTTCCCCAGGATTATATTGTAGCCAGGAGAAGAAGCTAAAAGTATAATATATCCATTCTGCCATGGTGAATGGGAATAACTTGGAGGCCATTATTTGTTAAGAGGCTACTAGACACGTGGATTGTATGAGAGACGGTGAAGGTAAAAGGATGGGAATTCTGCTCTCCTAGAAAAGAAACCTTCCAGTAAGGAAAAACAATATTTGTGGTGGCCTAGGCATAAATGACCACAAGCATTTATTCTACTGTTGAATTGGCAGCTATCTGGACAAGCAACGAATAGAGGAATTAACCATTTTCTTGGAATGGCCCCTTTCATGCTGGGGACTGTTTCACACTATCACAATAAAGATGTTGCCCATTGCTGCTGTTTCTGAGTCTTTGGAATGTAAATATTATTTGGAGATAAATACTTTATGAAAATATTTTATTTACTGAGACCTCATTTAACTTGTATTGAGTCATACCTTCATCCTCCCAATGCATTTATGCAGGTTAGTGCCTTGCCAAGCCTAGGTATAATCTATGAAAGACAGTTCTCACCAATTGTGTTGCTGCCTTCAAGTCTGCTGAAAGAAAATAATTGGAGTAGGAATTGTTTTATTTCTGTCTTAAGAAACTATAGCTCACTGGGCGGGGTGTGTCGGTGGAGAGTGAGAACTACATAAACTGCAATTTTATTGTGACTTTGTACAGATACTAACAGCAAGTTCCCATGTCCTTTTCTTGTTTCTTTTTCTTTTTCAAACAGCTTTGTGGATAAGAATTTTTGCTTTGTTTCCTTGCTTTAAATATTCATGTTAAATAATATTCATATTTATGATTATGGAAAGCATCCAAAAAGTATACTCTAAGTAAGATACCAGTGAGAAACAGTGGGAGCTGCAGGGTAGAAAAGAGCACTCCCATGTTTCCCAAAGTGATGTTGTGTACAATGGCAAGGAGAAATATCTGATTTGAGAAAATATCTGATTCATGACAATTGTAATATGATAATTGTTGGGCAAGTCAGACTTAGCTCCTCCTCCTTGGACAAACCTCATACTTCTGTTAATGTTCCCAAAGACACGTGTGCATATACATGCTTTAGATTGCATAGAGCCCAGATTATCTCTCCTGGCAGGGAGGAGAGCAGAGTTACTATCTGTACAGAATTTTTCAAAGCTGATGCTACAAGCTATCTTCTCTGCACATCTGACATATTCCTGCTTCATTGTTGACTCCAGCACAACACTTACTGTGAGAATCAAAACAAAGTAATTATCATCAGATTTCAGTGGATCTAAGTGGAAGGGAAAAATATATGTATGTGTACAGGGAAGAACTAAGTCTATAAAGCCTTAGCACTTTGAGACACTGTTAGAACTACAGTTGTACATCAAGGAATTAAAAATAAGCAGCAGAGTAAAAACTAACAAGAGTTTCTTAGCAGTATCAATATAAAGAGTTTATTTAAGGTAGCTCTACTATCACTCTTTATTTGCAAACACCAAATTCTGGAAGAGAAAAAAAATAGTTTTGTTTGTATGTGATCTTATCAATAAAACCCAGTGCATCCTTCCAGTGTTGTCACTACAAATCTCAGTACTTAAAAGCCCAGATGGGTTTTTAAGTCTGCTGCATGAAACCCACTCACACTATGTGATATAGCCATGGTGTGATTGTAGCCATGTCTGCTACCTGTCATGCTGGAGGACATTAAATCCTTGGAGCATTCAGGATACTGATATTTAGCAGGGCTGTTGCATAAGTCTCAGATGTGCTTATGCTTTTGTGTAGCTCCAGCTGATACTAAAGAAAATGGAAACCAGTCTAATAGCTAAATTTAAATCAAATTATAAATCGTTTTATTCAATTCAATTTCCATTTAAAAATAAATTGGTTCCATGATAGGCATGTGACTGCAAGCCCTGAAGACTGAAATGCTCTTTATCTAGACACACAACTGCCTTGACCCTTATCTGGAGGGACTCTTCAATCTGCTAATTTAGTTTTTATACCCATTCAGTTCTTGACCTCTGACTCAACTTCCAGTTAGTAACACTCGTGGTGGTTGTTGCTGTGATGGAGACACCTGCCCATTAACAATGGGACTGAGCTGAACAACCTTTCTCTTCTTGTCTAGGCCTCTAAACAGGCAGATGGGAACAACATTTGGTCACCACTGATTGGGCTTACTTTTGAACTCTTGACCTGAAGGTGAAGGCCACTGTTTCCTATTAGGAATATGAGCCATCAAATTTAGTTTTAGTTTTGATACCTAGCCTGGGATGTGTGTGAAGTCAAATATCTCACAGGTACATGAAGGAAAAGAAGACATTTCTCCTCCATCTGTTCTTTCTTTTATTGTTCTGTGTTATAGTTAACTGTCAACTCTTTGTGTTAGCAGCCTCTTCTTTGAAGATCCTCATGTTAATAAAAAATAATTAACAAAACCACACTCCAGAATCCTATCTCAGAGATAATTGTTGTTATTTTCTGTTGTAAAATGCAATCTTTCCCCTTCTCTCTCTCTCTTTTATGTGCCCTTCATACTTGTTGCTGTCATTTTGTTCTTAGAGAATTAGCAAACAGTTGTCCTGAGAGACCTTTTTCCGATTAAACAGTGATCCCTGTGATTCTCTTGTTATGTACTGACTCGCACACCTACAGTTTTCTTTGGTGGTGTTATACCTATTGATCTCTTCAAATTAAGTGTGTATGTGTGATTATCAATATACAGTACTGTGCCACTGCCTTCATTAATCTGTGACCTCCTAATGCATAATTTCCTCTGTCGTTTTTCTCTTTATTTGTAAAAGTCTGTATTTTTTCGGGGCAAAAAGTTTATGGTTTTACACTTCTTTCTTGAAAACCTCAGTCAAGCAGGTTAGGGGGAACTGGAAAGTAGTGGTGCTTCTGATTCATGACTTCTAAAGCATGATTATATTTCTATTTAGATGTAGCAAAGATGGATATGCAAGTTACTTATCCCTACAAAGAACTGCCATCATGAGCTGACAAAAAGAGGTCTGTAATAAGTTAGAAGATACCCTGAGGCTTACACTGGAAGCACTGCTGCCAGGCACACTGCAAGATTCACAGTTGCTTTGAGTTGCTGATGGATCAGCAGTTCTAGAGTATGAAACAACAGGATGCAGAGTTTCTCAGACTGCCTGTTTGATCATGTATACTTCATTTTATCTGCTTCGGTGGTGTCTGGATCTCTTCATTTAGGTATCACTTCCAGTTTAGTAATTTTAATATTCTAAAGGTGAACAACAGAATAAAGCAGGTTGAAAGATGAGAGGCAAGCATTTCAAAGCATATAATAAGAGGGCAGATACTGTTAGATGAGTTAGTGTTTGATGTGTGTTTATTAAACTCCTGCTTGTGTTAACTAAGGCTGTGTCTGAGGTGAGCAGAGCCTTCAGCTGGGTCTTTCAGCATTTCCCCAGCCAGCCCCTCTGTGCCAGCTCTGCACAAACCCACACAGTCTGCTTCTGCTTTCCCAGACCTGATGTGCCATTATGGGAGGTAGGTTGCAGTAGTTAATGCTCCCAAATGAGTACACCACTGTGAAATGCAGTGCTTCCTGACAAATGTCTCACTAGGGGGGCACTCCTGGTTTCTAGCATTAAAAACTCCTCTTAGTAGCTTCCTTCTCTTTGTTGGTACTGGGGCAAGTTACTTGAGGGGCTTTGGAGGCTCACCATGAGTATGGAGACTGGTATGGAGTCTCCATGAGTATGGAGACTTTCTTTTTGAAAGAAAATTGTCTCACAAACAAAGAGATCTTGGGAGATGCTGTCATTGGAAGAAGAGAATTGTTCCTTAAAAGATTGTAAGTATAGAGACGTCTTGAGCTGGAGGACTCAGATATGTTATTTTGCAGTCCTTTCAAGAAAACATTTGAGATCTAAAATTAATAGCTGTATTTGTGATAAACCTATAGTAGAAGTGGTAAAGAAATTTTTGATGACCTTTCACACTGAGCATGCTGTCTGAACTGTTGCATTTGCACTGAGCAAGGACTCAGCATTCTTACTTCCTTGATAATTATTGCAGTTGGATGATAACAAGAGTAACCAAAAGTTGGTCTTAGTGGGCAGAAATTTCATTCCATAAGGAATTTAATGCAAGAATGAGAACAAGTTGCTGAATTCTGGCGGGAACAGACCCAGTTTTGTAGCTCATCTTAAAATATGACTAAGGAAAACCAGAAGGCTTAGAGTGCCATTAGGGGATATTTACATTTTTTCAGAAACAAATTTTGGGCTTTCAGACTCACTAGGAACTGCTGTACAATGGAGTCTTTTTTGTTTAATAGCACAGCTGGTGCAGATGTCGGTAATGAGGTAAAACAGTATCATCCTGATTGCTGGCTGGTGGGTGATCAGTGCAGAGCCAAGGCTGCTTTGGGAGGAGCCATTCCGCACTGCCGGCCTGTGTGGGAGCCTCGGAAGAGCAAAGGTGCACAAGGACAGCAGCAAATGAGGAATGCAAACCTTGTGTTAGCAAAGGTGAGACAAGGTGGCGGCCTGTGCTGTTCCTGGGAATTCATTACGTGCCTGCATGTCCTGAGAAGGGTGATAAGGAAGATATGTGCAAGACATTTGCAGTTCTGTTTACTTTGAAAGTTGTAAATCAGTAGCACTCTCTTCTTTTAAGGCTGTACCAGGGCAAACAAGAATGTGCTAATGGTCTTGCCTAAAGTGTCATGGTTTTGGGCTCTATTTAAAAATTTGTTTTAGAATAAATTCACTAATAAAGGCAAAGAGCCTAAGTAATCTCAGAGTTTTGTAATTTTTAATATTTTTTTTAATAATTAAAGGTGGTTATACATCATACTGGACTCCAGGCTTTTTTTCTTTCAGGCTATTTGTATTAGGGAGCTTTTGTAATTTAGCTTCATTGCATGACTGAGAGAGACATATTTAATTTAAAGAAAACACTTGTATTGTAATATACTTCATCTAAATACTTTAATGTTACCTGTGTGATTGGGCTAATTGAGTAGTTGATAATTTTTATGGATCTGTTCCCATAACACCCTGGGAAAGTGTATCCTTCCATTGCTGTTAAACAACTGCATAGATCAACCTATGACTTTCTCAGACTTCCATGGGAGGAGTGACTGAGAAGTTGAATGCACCTTCCCAAATCCCTTGTCTAGGATTCCAAACAATGGAAAATATTCTCCTTTTTTATTATATATGAAACGTGTGCAGTTGCACATTAGTGCGTAGTGAATGAGACTTAAATAAATTACTGACGATTTTACATAAATTACCCATGTGTCACAAAACTCAAACCTCTAGAAAGGTCTCTTCATATTTATTTTTAACGATTTTTGGAAGAGAGTGTACTTACATTTTACAACTGGGCAGGTAGAATATGCAGTACCATATTTACATACAATTTGCAATTAGATATACATCTTATTAATTATGTAAGAAACACTTGCCATATTTCTGTAATGAGAAACCAAGGATCATGTAACAATTAAGGATTCTGATTTCAGATACTTTTAGTTCTGCCCAAATTAAAATTAATGCACTTTGTAACATTGGCACACAATTTCAGAAATATCAAGGAAGTAAGTTTTGTTTTCAAAAATGAGGCTGGGATTAAACGCTGCATCATCCTTCAAATCAATGAAGACTCAGGCTTCTTAAGATATTGTCTAGATTTGCTGTAGAATCACTATAATCAGAAATAGGTATTTCCAGAGAGCAATTTGTGCCGCTCATTTTTGACATGTGTCTTAGCAGAGGACAAAGTGCCCTCAGAAAGTGCCCTGCTCTCTGTTGACTGTTGATGGAACCTGGATGGTTAGCCAGGGCTAAAACCTCCCTTTGAGATGGCTAATATTGAGAATCCAGACCAAAGTTATTGGTCCTTTTGCTAAAGTAGTAGAAAAATCACTAACAAAAAGTTTTGGTTGGTTAGTTGGTTTGTTTTCTGTGCAGAAACCTCCAAGAAACCTAAAAGGATGAGTCAACCATATTAACTATATTATATTTAAATAAAATAAAATTAATTATTGTAATACTTTTGAAAGCTTTATATGCTCTTAAAGCTTTTTTTACGCCACCATATAAAACAAGAAGGTTAATACTTCCTACCATGAGCTAACATGTTGAAGAGAATTTGAGCTGTGTTTGGGGTTTATTTTTATAATTGTTGTTGGATTTTGGATGTATCATCATACTTCATGAAAAAAAGTGTTCTGGATTCTATTAAACCAATGCAGGGATCTGTCCATACCATACACATTTTAACAACGTGTTAGATACCTGCTCCAAAATAGAAGCCAAAGCTGATCATAGATCTGTGCATTCTGTAACCCAGTCCCTACAGACCCAAATTAATTACACAGCTCAGCAAGTCCAAGCTTTACTACTGACCTAGTGAGGTGTCTTGTGGCTGATTCTTTTGGGTTGGTTTTTTAGATGTTGTGGTACTTGTGTGCAAGTTTATAAGTAAAATTGTTTTTTCCACTGATTAGGAATCCTAAAAATTCCTCTTGTATTAGACAGAATATTTATTGTTAATTCTAGTAATGCTTGACATTAATTTTTCAACTCCATTTCTTAGGAAATCCAGAACCATATTGCTCAAAGAAAGACAATTACTTATATTTACCTGAGATGACAGAGTACATAAAGATTTTCCATAGATATCAGATTTGTTTTTAAAAAGGCACAGGCACATGTGCTTTCTCTCTCACTGATGTTTAAAAAAGTTTTAAGTAACCAGCTCCAGCCCCATGTAATTATATATGTAGTATAAAAATTGCAGTAGCATGAAACAGTATGCTCTTTTGCTGTATTTAAATTTTTGGTAGCACCATATCATTAATTCAGTTTTTTTTCACTGGAACTTCAGTTACTCTTTGTGCATTTTGTTTATATTTTGAGGTTCCTATGATGTTTTCTGAACAATGGTTTTAGAATTTTAAGGAGTGAAAAGCTCTTAGTAATTTCACTGTCATAATTTGTCTGTAAAAATACGGATTCTTTATTTTTCCCAAATGACTTCAAAGGGAAACTTGTTCAGCCCATGAGACAGAATTGTGGAGGTGCTGCAAACTCAGTCATGGATTTGGTAATCTTGATGTTTATTTGGATAGTTAGGGCTTCTTTTCATTGATGCATTCCTGCCTGATAATAAAGATTGTGCAGTCAAAACGCTGCACAGAAATTGACTACTCTGTTTGTGGCATGTCTTGACTTACTACAGACATACTAATAGCTAAAGTAGCCTTGCTTTTGTTTTAGTAAGTGAATATAGCTGCAATGTAGAGATGAAGTGTATGTGCTGAAAAGCATAAACTATTTGCATTGTAATTTTTCTATGTCTAATTTTAAGTGATTGAACTGCCTTTTATCATGGGTTTTATGGTGTTTGTTTTAGGAGCAGAAACTCCTACTTCTGTTGATTTTTAAATATCAAAGAGCATCATTTTGCATCACAGTGATAGCTATTAGAAGGAAAAAGGACTACAACTTCTCAAGAACTGGTGTTGAAAAACCAATGTTGGTTGAGGAAGAACGATAATTGCTGGAATACTTTTGGAGGGGTGAGGAGGTACCCTTGGGAGCAGAAGAAGAATTCTTCATGACTAAGAGCATCTTTGTGAAAATTAGGTCTTGTAGTTCTATTGATCGGAGTAAGCTGAATAGTTCCAGGGATAATTAAACCTGGGACAGAGACACAGCTTTGTGGTATTGTGCCCAGTTATTATATTAAAAATAAATACTTACATTTATGTTCAGTACTTCTGTTGGGAAACATATATGTGTAGTAACGGAGTTATTTGAGACCTGTGCAAACAGGAATTACATTTCCCTGCAGATTTTGAGCAGAAACCAGTAGTAAATTACCTGGCCATAAGTACTTCATGCAAAGGGTCAGTAATGAAGAATCATAAAAGCCTGTAGCCAGTATCTTCAATTCTGATTTATACTACTGGATGCATCATGGTTTAGGTTTTCAAGCTGAAACATCTTTAAAACACTGATTTGAGAAAGCAGAGAGCATGTCTTTTAAGGATGAGTCATGTTAAGTATCAAATTTGGATGCTTGAACTTGTCCAATATTTCTGACTTTTTGCCCTGGTCTTAGCAACTGTGTACTTGGTTTTAGAGAAGATACTTTATCCCACTTAAATTTCTGCAACTGTTTTAAGGAGGAAAAGTTCTAGCACAATTGCTACTAGAATCACAATGAGCTGTTTTATCGGCTTCTTTAAGTGCAGACAATGTTTTCTGGTTAATATTTTGAATATTTGATGCAAAAAATGTAAATTACTAAAATACTCTGCATCAGGTCTTCCATTTAGCATTATCCTTTCGCACTGCAGAGTAAACTAATGAATTACAGCATGATTACATAGCACATAATTAACTTTGTAATTAATATGCAACTGCCACTTAAACTAAAGTACTGCTTATAAAGATGTACGGCAACAGTAAATCACAGGTCAGAAGTAGCACTTTGGAATTTTCAAAAGAATGAGAGTAAATGCAGAATCACTTACAGCAGCAAAGTAAGTTAATTAAAAAGCAGATTAATTGCGAATGTCCTGTTTAATTTTAAATACCTTTGCTATTTCTTTTCCCTGAAGAAAGAACGAATTTAAAGCCTAACTCATTCATTGTTTTCTTAGATGACATATTTAAAAATGAGCATTAACTGTCCTGGTTGAGATTAGAATTTGGTTAGTATTCCTTTCTCATCTTGCTGCATGAAAGGGTAGCATGGAACCATTCTTGATTTAATTCCAGCTTTCTTTTTTGGATTGTTTTTCTACATCAAGTCAGTGAAATAAAGTTAGTCAAGCCAACTTGATACTTTGTTTTGATTATTGTTTTGGTTTTTGCAAGGAGGATGAGGGTTTGTACTGTGCTGTCGAAACCAGTGAAGATGAAGAACAGTCTAAGTTCATTTACTTCAGACAAACTATTTTTTTGCAGCAGCTGTCCCCAGTTGCTGGTACCCCGAGCAGTGGTGCTATGCTGGATGCCCTCATGCAGGCAGATCACATGCTTCACAGGCATGCAGAATGACACAGCAGTAAAAATGCATGTCTTGCTGCAGGTTTCCAAAGTATTAGCTGTCCTTTCCTTTTCCTTTCCATCCATCTCCATGTGAAATGCTGTTGATAATGGCAGGGAAATTAAATCCCTGATGTAGGTGTGCCATAGTGCTTTGGTTCAGACTGTGTTTGTTCAATGGAAAGCACTATTGAAAATGGTACCAAACAGAGCATGCCAAAGGTTTAACGTTTTTTTCAAGTAGAAACAGCACATTTTGGAGAGCTCTGTACCCAGAGGCCATGGGAAACTAAGTGTTACAGCTCTTTAACACCCTTCTGACCTTCTGAAGGTGCTGCAATAATGGGAACCAAACCCTGCAAGGGGATGGGATGCTGTTCATGTTATTCAGTACTTCGGAATGGGTTCCTTGATCTATAGGCTGTACTTGATCTCCTGTTGGATATATCCTGCTTAATGTCTGGTTAAAAGAAATTGACAGGATAGACGTCACAATCAGTAGAAAATGGCTACCGTAAGCATACAATGCATCTTTTAAAAGAATTAGTGTTTTTTGTTAATGTCTCTTCTGTGAACCAAACTAATGTTTCATGTTGAGCAATACATGACAAACAGCTCTAACTTTAGAGCTTCAGCCTTTCTGAAACCCTTTGATTTCTGTATTCAGTATTCATGGTGCTCACTATATTGTTGGTTGCTTCATCCACGTGATGCTATTTTTTTCTTTTTAAATGGCTATCTGAAACTTCTGACCTGGAACAAAGAGTGATAGATGCTTCACAGTTGCTCTTCATTCTAGATAAATAATCATTCGGGCATAATTACGTGCATCTCTCAGTATTCATGAATATCTACTGCCTGCTTGAATAGCTGGGAGGGAATATACATTGCCCTTACAAATCCTTCAGAATAGGCTTCTGCTTGTATTGTATTTAGGAGAAAAAACAGGAAACAAGCAACACCACACGCACACACTAAAAAGGAAAAAAACCTAAAAACCAACCAGAAAACCACCCAAACAAAAAATCAGAAACCAGGAATTTTTCATTTTCTGTTTGGTGGCTTTGTTTATCTTCAGTGATCGACACACTCAACAGGCTGATTACTGTGAAAATTGACATGTAAGAATAATCCTGAGATGTAAGAGTAATCCTGACTTACTCTTCAAAAATAAAAAAAAAATACTGGAAGTAGGATGTGCACCATAAGTAGAATCTAACGTAACAGAACTTGGAAGGAGGTTTGTCATTTGAGTTTCATGTGTCACTTAGTGGGTCATAATGTGAGAAACAGGTCAGTTTTATAATCATCGGATTTTTGCCTTAGTGGCTCAAAAGGGAAATGAAGCTTTAGGGAGGTGTCTTTTTATGAAAATGATGTGTGCTACATTCTTGGAGGTTCAGTTCTAGGTATTATGAACAGATGCTTCTGAACTAATCTCAAATGTCACGTTTCATGCATAAACCCTGGAGCATTAACAATATCAGGATTCCCTGAGAGTATTCTTGGAGGTTTATTTTAATACTCTCTCCTAGGGAAGTTTCCCACCTACTAACTTGATGAATGATTCCAAGCCTTCCCAAAGGCCTTCTCTCTAACTCTGATCAAATAATGCCAGGGGAGAGGGGGCAAGAGCAAGATACTGCAAAGCAGTGGGGCTTTGAGGCAGCCAGTAAAATCATGTGGTGTAGAAAAGTCACAGAGATCTCATCAGAAGAGATACCATGACTTGATTTTACATTAAAATGGAGAGTCATCAACATCTAGATAGAGGAAAAATCACAGCTCCATAATTATGATTGAGTTAGTTGTAATAGTTGGGAGAAATGCAGACAATTTAAAATATGAAAAAGCTAATCTCCTGTCTAGCAAATGCCCACTTTTCTATTTTAAATATTTCAGTGACTGTTCAGAAAAGCTTTTATTTTAAAGTACTAGTAAGTAAAAAACTCATTGTTGTCTGGAAATAGAGGTGCTTGTGATGGATGCTTTGATAAACTCCCAAACTGTGGAGGAATTGACAGCTATGATTTTAGCATATTAGCCAGCTTTTTTTCCCCTTGTAATATATATGTGGTATGCTAGGTCTGGATGAAACAAAAAAACCAAAAACCCAAAGAAACTACATCCTTAAGCCTCTGTTAGAATGAGTTCCTGTCTAAACAGAAGATAAGAGAGGGAGTTTAGCTGCAGGTCTCTTCCATCTACGTGGATGTTTTTGTGATGAGCTTATAATATATGTTAACATTATGCTGACACGGACAGCTCTAGCCAATAGGTTAAAATTGTTAGGTAGTTTGTCTTTTTGACAGATCTCGTCTCCATGTCTAGCAATTCATATGACCTTCCAACTCTGATATTTTCCTTGCCAGTGTGTGTCCTAACTGGCTCCCTTCTACCTCTCGGCTCTGCCTCATTCTCAGAGACTGACAAGGCAGCCCATGCTTCACTGAACCTGTGAGGAGGCTGCTGGGTCACCCTCAGGGTTAAATGCTGCTTTATTCTGTTGAGTGTTAAATTGCTTGTTCAATTCTTGGACATGTTTTCTTAAATGAATGTTTTAAACTGATTTAGAAATTCAATTTCTTGCAGGTAGAACCATGGCAATATGATGTATCAGACAAAATGTACTGCATTTCCCTGTGTTTTCCCCTTACAATTTAGTTCATGGAATGATTATAAAAACCTATGCCGAAGCTAGGCATGTTTTGTATCATAGATGAATTAAGCTGAAAAATAAAATCCCTGTTTCTGGGACAGATTTGCTGAGTATCACTTGTGTGAGCTTTTCTCCCATGTTCTGTAACACTTAGGACTTGTTTGATCTTGTAAGAAAGTGTTTACCTGAGTTTGTAATATAAATTCTTTCTTCCCCAGCATTTCATCCCATTCAGTGTGCACATGTATGTTTATGTCTGTATTTGCATGTGTTAGCTTAATCAAAGCCTTATAAATAGCAGATCAGCTGGCTTTCAAAAGGAAGGAGGCTTAGTAAAAAATTCTGTGCTGGTGAGGTGCTTCTCACAGGCCAGTCAGAAAGCTCTTGAGAACTTTGCTGCTAACACCCATCAGAGGTTTTCTTTCCATAGCTGCATAATAGCACTGCAGTTGCTATGCAGTTCATTAGTAAGTCTTGACTCTGTGACAGGTGTGATGTATTAAAAGCACTTGTATTACATAGCAATGTTTAAAAAAACTGGAATTGCAGGTAATATAAACCAATCTTTTCTAGAGATTTGAGCAAGTCCTGAAGCAGAATCTAAGGCAAGAGGGGCAGCGAAGATGGCAACTCTGATAGCCTGGAGAGGTGGCAGCAATAGTCTAATTTAGGTCCTTAGCAATACTTAAGAGACTTGAATTAATTAGTTATCCCTCGAAACAGATATCTCAATTGGTTTTAACCATTTCAGAGAATGAATCTGTATTCCTAATGTCAGCTAGAAGTAAAATTGGACAATCTATTAACATATTGAGCTTCTTGTGATAGAGAAGGACTTAGGACACTGGGGCTTAAGGGAAAGATTCAAAATTGCCTGTGTTGACACCTTGGACAAATCACCTAGAGAACATGCAACTGCGTTCCTGCAATGTACCTCTGATGTAGAAGAGACCAGAGTAAAAACTCTGGTAGAGCACAAGTTTGGCTCCCTAAAATAAGGCCAACCATTGAGCAAAATACGTTTCCACTTATCATTTTTGAAAAGTGTATGATTTTCATGCTCAGCAGTAGCAGTAAGTCACAATGTTGCTATATAATGTCATACACATCCCTCTGAATTTTTCCAGGCTTATTGAAGGCGGTATAAAATGAAATTCATGTGGAAACTTTCCCTTCTCATGGAAAGTAAAATGGGAAGAAGCTTGAAAATGGACAAGCTTGGCAGCTTGTCCAATGGATTTATGACACTTGCAGGTGGTAGCATGTCATTCTGTAGAACCAAGATCCACTGACTTTTGACTGTTATCATGGGATATTTTCAGGGACTGAATTGACCTTACAAGGAACTAATGCATAATATTTTTACAGTCATAGAACGGACATTTTAGGGTGTCCATTTGTTTCTTTCTCTTTTATTGGTAATGAGTGTATGATTGAATTCATGTAGGTGCTTAATAAACACTGATATTTTATTGCAAATCTTAGAAAAATCATTGTAATGCTTTAATGATTGCAAAGGGAAGTGATTAATGTTGCTTAACTTACACTGCAGACTTTGTGACAGAGTTGTTTGGTTTTGGGGGTTCTTTCATTGGTTGCTAATACAAATTACTTTCAATCCATGTATTTTTATGTCTTTCTGGGCATGCATAGATCTCCAGTTCTTCAGGTTAGGGTTCTGTTTACACGTAGTATAGCTTTCTTCTTCTTTGGCTCACAGGTTCCTTTCCAAACAAAAATCTTGTGCAGTCCAGAAAGGGTTCATGCTCTGATTTTGTCCTGCCATGCAGGTGGTCGTAATGCCTAGTATTATAGTAAAACCTCTGCATTTGAGCTGGTAAGAGAAAGCTGTCAAAGAATTTTTATTTTTCTAAAGAGAAGTAGTTGTTGAAAAGAACTGGGAAGTCATACTTTCTCCTGTGGTGTTTCATAAAAATATTTTGTCATGTCTTCTATTATAGCAAAATCATTTACCTTCTATTAGAGCAATACCTCTCAAGTATTTATGCTAACCTGTCAAAAGGTTGCTGTATTTTGTTCTGTTAGACTTTTATTTTAAAATTATTATTTCCTGCATCTGACTTAAGGACTTGTTTAATTCTTGCTGCTTTGCTGTTTGCCAGTAGCCCAGAAGTCTGCCATTGGAGGAAGACAGTGTTTAGGCCAGTGTTTTCTGGTTTCTTATGCTTTCTACAGCCAAAACAGTGAAATGGCAAGCTGAGAAATGTATAGACAAAAGGTAGAGCTCTGCATTGTTTAGTCATTTATTGTCTGCCATTTTGAATACCGCCATCACCTTAGGAGGAAAAACTGCAAGTGCCTAGGTATTAACCAGCTGATAGACAGCATAGAAAGGTAAGAGAGTTGAAATTCCCTTTTTCAGGACTGGTTAGTGTCTAAATGTATTATAAAGGACAGTGAAGCCAGGCTCAATATTTGACCTATGGGAAAGGTAGGAAACTATAAGTCAAAGAAGTCCTCAATCTGAAGTAATTTAAGTTTGTGACATGGCTTTTTGATTCCAAAGGAAGAACTGCTCTTTGCTAAATAACTCCTTCTTCATGAACTGGGGTGTGTCAAGTGAAACAAAATCAGAAAAAATAAAAACTCTCACATCTGATACTGTTTGAATTGCTTCCCTTGTCGCAAATGGGCTGCTCCAACTTGACTTGTTTCATGCCAACCTGTCCTTTTCTTTTCTATCCCTGCCTGGATCAGTCATGCAATAAGCAGGAACCTTTTGAATCCTGTAATATTGTGCAGCTAGGCTTTTCAAGCAGTAAACCATCTTTCAAAATATATCCCTCCAAATTTCAGATCTAATGCTCCTTAGTTACCTAGAAGAAAAAAAAGTGCCAAAATATAATCACTCAATGATCACAAAAATCAAGGGCAAAAGACAAGGAGACATAGAAGAGAGAGTTTTATTCTCTGCAAGGATTTGATATTGTTACAATAACGTCTCTCCTTGAGTTCATCAGAACCTTTTCAGAGGGGATACTTGTTTCCTTTTCAGGGTAGCCAAGTGTTGTTTGGAATGAGTCTTTACACTGACTCCTGCCTGCTGAAGGCTTTGCAGTGTGGCTGCTCTGCCAGCTTTGTATGCGTGTCACCAGCACATCACGTTTGATCACAATGAAAGTCACTCCATAGTACATCTAATCAGGCAGGGCTTCAGAAAAACTTGAAGGCTCTAAAGCTGACCTCTGGAGTCTGTAGTGATGCTGTTGGAAGCAAAGAAGAAAAGTGTGTAGCTTTCTGAGGTCTGTTCCACAGTGTTATAATAACCATTGAAACAAAGGAAAAATAAGAAAGGAAGCATATGAGTAGAAGAAAATACGGTCTGGACTTGAACTGCTTTTATCCAGCTGTCACCTGGATGTACAGTCAAAGTTCATCAAGTTAATTCTGTATATGGAAGTCTGGCTGAATGCTGGAAATTTTGTCTTGAAATTGCAGGAAGGGTAATATTAGATGTTTTATCCTTAACTTCTACTAATACATTCATTAAAGATTTTACACTATCACTTCATTGTTCATATTAAACTAGCATGTGGTAGCCCTAGTCAGAATTGTGATTTGTGTTAGGCACTGTGTGTGTTTGGTGGAGATAGCTCTACCCAGAGCAGCACTGGATGAAATTGGAAAGCCAGAGAAGCTGAAGAAATGAAGCCTTTGGAGGTGGAGAAGAGCTCAGGTCTCTGTTCACAGGGCTGGCTTTGTCTTGCAGTTATGGGAAAAAGCTTCTGGGTATATACTTTATAGTAATGATGGTGGTATGAAAAATGCAAGACAGTCTAAGTATCTTAATTTATGGACCACACTATAAATAATTCATTAGCAATAGTGTTCCTGTTTACATTGTCTGTAATAAAAATGGGAAGTCTGCTTGCTTCAGTTTGTGAGGCAGTTGTCACTCATAACTTGTCAGGTTCAGTCCTGGCCTGTTCCAGTTGAAACAGCAGTGAGGATGATGGGAACTGGGCTCTCCTCTTCTTAACAGGAGATACCACATTGGTTCCTGGTCTTTGCAGTCGAGGTAGCTTTTGTTCCAGCCAAATTCAGCATTTGTATAGTTGCTGCTTTCAAATACTTGAGAGGATTTTTAAAAACCTGCTTGAGATCTCTGTTGTGTTCTGCCAAATGTCATTTCAACTTTGGTTGTGCTATCACCTGAGAGTGAGAGACCTAGTGGAGGTACAACTAACAGAGATCTGTGCTCTCAGGAGGAATTCTACTGAAATCTGCTCCTGATTATCCCAAGAGGTTTATTTTTGAACTGAGAGCACATGACAGATCTTTAACCATGGAATTCATAAACCTTTGAAAACTAAATTGTCTGTTAAGATTCTTGGTAAAAAAGAAACTTGTTTCATGGTAAGTGTAAAATTCTCTTTATTTGCCTCTGAAGAAGGTTTGGGACACTGGTAATTCTCAGAGGCCAGTTTAGATAAGAAGTTCCTCTCAGACGATAAGGTGGTGAGAAAACATAATGGGGCAGAGGATCATGGATGTTTCAGTTAAAATCTTTCTTAAAGGTAGCAGGCTTTGTTGTATAAAGCTCCTGCAGTATTTTGTCATTTAGGTGTGTAGAAGAATTTCTACCTTACTGGAATTATGGGCACTTGGAAAGCGTGAATAGCAATGACTACAGGTAGGCAAGTAGCAGGGATGTGTGCAGATTTGACTTTTTTGGTATTGAAGGCATTGCAGCTGGAACTAGTTATAAAATACGTTGTTTTCAAAATCAACTCTAGGGTGCACACAGTGTTTCTGGGCTTCTTGATAAAGTTTCAGTAGCAATGAATATGTCCCTTTGGGTATATTTCAGGTCCTTGAATACTAGCTGTTGAGACTAACATAAACAGCAGTCACATTTCAAGTCTTCCAGGATACCGTGTTCACACAATGTTTCATTATGGATACAGTTGTTTGATTGGCTTGCCCAATCCTGGCTCATTTTACCCACATTCTCAGTATGATTTCTTAAAATTTAGAATTTGGTGGCAACTTAAAACACTGAATGTTTATCTAATTGTATTGACAATTCAGTAAAACCAAATCCTTTGGTTTTTCATGTGTATTCTGCAGGTCCAGAAGTGTTAATATAGAGGGCTATCCAGTCAGCTGCCTTAAAATGAAGATGATAAAATAGATTATAGACATTACCAAAACTGTAGTTTTGTTTTGTCTAGATTCCAAATATCTCTATTTTATGCTACTTAAAAGAAAGAAACCCCCTAGCACTAAATTGTCATAACTCAAAGCAAGTGGAGAGTTTGTGAGAAGCCCCATTTGGATAGCACCTGAAAGCAGTTCGGGCAATATAATTTGGCTGCCAGCAACTGCTCTGTTTCTCCAGATAAAAAATGTTCACAGTCATCCAACATCTACTTTACTTGTTCAGGTATATTTAGTTTTTACAGGTATTGCTGCTGCTCCTGAAATTTATATTGCTTCTTTTCTGGGGAGCTTGGTAAATATTTAAATTTCATCAGAATAGGCCAGAATAATGGCTGATGTCAAAATTGTTGGAGCTTGTGTCTCAAAGCAGCTATTCAGTTGTTCTGTAGTCCAGAGACTTTGCTGATTGAACGAATGTTTTTTCTATTCCTTCCCTCTCTCTGAGTGGTCTTCTCCAAAGTAGTGATGCTTTCCCTGGTGGCTTATCAGAAATCATTGGTCTTAGGAGGACTTTCTTATCTCATAAAATGAAAGAAAAGATGAATAGATCTTACATTTATAGACAATAAAGAGAAATTACCCTCCACTTTGACTATATGCCTTCTTCATGATGCTTAACTTAGTAGGGAAAAAAAGGAGTCCAAATCTATCATCATTCCTTTACTTGGTGCAATATAGTTTGGGGATGGGGGATTGTTATACTCTTTCTGTTGACACTCAGTAATGAGGAATAAAAGTTGTGATGGTACCGTATCATGAAAAGAAATCAGCAATTTCCTTCAAATGCTACAGTTCAACTTCCAAAACATGCCTGGTTTCATCAGATGAGTAAAAGGGCCTTCAGTGTCAGAATGCAAATCCTTCTCGTTTCTAATTCACAGTGGGCTTGAGATAGTTCTTGCTAAGAGCATTTCTTTGGGTTGACCCAAGAGATTTTGACCTCTCTTTATTATATAGCAGGCTATCTGCTGCAAGAGAGATGTTATCGGGGCATAGGAAACACAGAGTAGCATCTTCAGTTTTTGATAGGTAATTGTTAAAAATACTTGCTGCTAGTGCCATCTCTCCTCTATCCTTTTCTCCTTCTTCTGAGACCATCTTTGACAGTTTGGTTAGGTCATTACTGTTTCCTCTAGACCTTTAAAAAATCCTTATGTTAGGTTGTCTTCTGTAGCTCATCTTTCAGGTTTTAAGCAAATTAACTTAGGTACTTATGTCCAAACCAGCTGGTTTTCTTTAGTAGCTGATAAATGTCTAGCAAAAGCAGGAAAAAGTTTCCAGTTCATAGATGTTCTTTGCTGCAGTTGTATAGACTCAGCCCCCAGAAGGTGTGTAAGCCATGTGATGTTAGCCATTCTGCATGCCTGTTTCCAAGATTTGGTAGGCAGACACAAAGAATTCCCAGCAAATACTTTGCATCTTAGCACAGAACCTCTGAAAGAAACAGGCTTTCATTAGGCAAACGAGCAAGCATTGCATGCCATAATGTAAACCTTTTTCTGTTCTTATGCTCATCTGACTTGTGCATTCCTCCCATCGAGCCCAGAAGGTGGGAAGAGGTGCTGGATTCTGCTTCAGCTTAGAGACTGGCAATTTATCAAGAGAGATTTTTTACAGCATTGTTGTGTGAGTGATCAGGGACACTGGTTATTAAATTATTTGAGCACAACCCAGCAAGCTTTTAGGGATGGCTCATTTGCTTGTAGCTGTCCCAATGAGGATTAGTATTTCTTACCTGCAAGCTACAGTACATATAGTAAACCACTGGATCAGTGGGTTCTGCTGTGGAACTGTCAATGTTTGTTCTAGCAGATCTGTCTATATTGGAGTGTGCAAAGCCTCTGAGAGCACTATAGCAGGGCTCTGAGCCCTGCCTCCCCAGTAGCACACTTCTACACACTTTTGCCTTTAATATTGTGTTATTATCTCTTGCTGTTTTGAACTGCAGTGTCCTTTTACCTCCTTACTCTCCCTAAAGATAACAAGCTGACAGAGCTGATGACACTAGGAGCTGGGTGGAATGCAGGGAAACTAACCTTATAATACAAGCATGCAGCAGGGCAATTACCTGTGATCTGCAGATGCTGCTCTCAGTCTGAGGAAACCACTCATTTCAGCCAGTGGGCTGGAGGTGAGGGCTGCTGGTGCAAAAGGCAGTTCATGTGTTTAATGGTTAGTGCTGGCTGGTGACCGACTTGTCCAGGCTCAAGGGAGCTCTCTCCTTAGCTCTCTCTTGTACAGTGTCTGAGGTTTTTTATATTTCTATGTCTATACTTTAGGTATAGGTCATATCTCGGTGCTGTGTATGTGCTTCCAGCTAGCCCGACCACCTTTGCTTTTCTAATCAGGGTGCAGATGTGCTTCATGATTGAACAACAACTGCGCACCGCCGCTCCTCCTCCCAGAGGAGTCCAGCAGGCTTGCTTATGCAAGCTGTCATGCTGTCTTTTTTTTCAGAAGCGTATGTGGATTTGCTTTTGTGTGTATCCGGCTGGCTGTTGGTGCCTGCATATAATAGGCTCTGTATATAAAAACGTTCCCAAGCACACGGCTGAGGAAACAGCTTCCTTAAACCCGACAAAATTGCCAGCCCTTGCAGCTCAAGCCACCATAAATTACAAAAACCTGCTCCCACCTCCCCGAAGCTGTGCCTGCCGGGCGCTGTGTGCGCACACACTCGCTTTCCCTCTCTCGCAGTCAAAGATGATAGAAAGTCTTCTGGGGATTACTGCACATTTGTAGAGCAACAATGGAAAGCAGCACAGCACAAATATCTATTCTTCCTCACCCGGCATAACAAACGCTGCTTTGTCTCACATCTGGCCCTTTTTAATAGCTCAAAGCCAGCAGCAGTAACTATTTAACAGCTTATGGTAAATAAAGCTTTATTAAAACAACTTCCTTTTTCAAGTGTTTAATGATGAAAACAGCCTTTCACCTGACATTTTATATTTTTGTACCATATCTAGTAGAAGAAATAAATTAGTTGTTTTGGCAAGATATTAAACTTTTTCCAGCGGATGATCTTTGAAAGCATCTTTGAAAATCCTCGCACTGAAAAGCGGGCTTAGAGCCCTTGAATGGTGCGTGAGCCATGTGCAGAGTGCAGACGTGCCGAGCTGCATTGTGCCCGCGCTGTGCGGGCTGCGCCGCGGGGCTGGGCTGTGCCGGGGCGGGCACTGGCCGGCGCTGAGCCGGAGAATCCGTGCAATTACACACAATTAGCAGCGTTAACCTGTGTGTACACACGGAGGTGCGTTCTGATAGTTCAAGAAACAACTTCTTACAATGTGTTTAATGGCAAGGGAAATTTCAAGT
Organism: Toxostoma redivivum; assembly: GCA_013397375.1. NCBI lineage: Eukaryota > Metazoa > Chordata > Aves > Passeriformes > Mimidae > Toxostoma > Toxostoma redivivum. The sequence goes on from VXBI01010007.1 coordinate 3,641,310, forward strand.
GGAAGTAGATGGGTTTTGCCTCCGGACCGTCATATTTTACGATCAGGACAGGGCGCTGAGAGAAATGATGTTTCTTAAATCCGTCACTGCAGGTGACAGACTCCCGGGAAGTGCCGGGCTGGTTCAGACCCGGCTCCTCGGGGGTCCGTGCTTCAGGCGACGGAACGCGGCTGTTCCGCCTCCTGGCCGCCGCAGGGCCTCCCCCCCGGGCTGTCTCGCTCCCCCCTAGTCACTCTTGAGCTATCCCTGGTTCCCCCATGTCCCCCTGGGTTGTCCCGGTCCCCCATGTCCCNGTTGCTTCATCAAAGTCACTTCGTAGATACAGATTGTCTGCCCTCTCGTAGGACCCTCAGCATGCTGAGACTTGAAGGAAATTATTAGTTTTTAGCTGATTGAATAAACAGCATTAACCAACTTGTGTGCTGTGGCAGCAGGGGGCAGGGATGTTTAGAGCTGCTGTGCTGAATACCTGCTTAAGGAACCGATCTTCATTTCCCCTTCTCACTTACTATTACAATTTCTTAACCGATAAAGGTATTTCCTGTGTCTTTTTGTTTGTGGCCTTCTTGCCCTGAGTGGTCCGAAGTGCCTTCAAATTAGACCTTGCGTGGTGCAGCCACCGCAGGGTGGCTGTTCCTTGTGGGAATGAATGGAGGCCTGGCGTAGTGCTGTGCTCCTGGTCCGGAGCACCGCTCATAGCAGCCTCCCCTGCCTCCTGGGAAGGGCTGCCCTTCCCCCTCTGCCCTCACAACGGATTTCTGGCGGAAAGATTCTTTGCTAAAAACTTGCTTTCTGGAGAAATGGCGCCCTGTTGCTGCGGCAAGGGGGTAGGTGGCAGTGCTTGGTCAGCAGCTGATGTTCTGGAGCTCCGCTCCAGCTTCATCTCTGCCTTGCAGTGAGGGAGGGAAGCCTGTGGGAACAAGAGCAGAAGGCACCATGTGAAGTCTCCCTAAACTCAGGGAGAAGCTGGACCTGTTTCAATGATGATTCTGATCCTCTTTGGCCGCGGGGAGCAGATTTCCCAGGTCCATTGGTCCTGCGGTGGCAGAGCTCTCGGTGTGGATGGCACTTCTGGCCATGAGGAGAGCTCACCCCACAGCAAAACTGAATCCACACCAACTTTCAAAACGCTAAATGGTTTTAAACATGTTTGAAGCAGTGGTGAAATGTTTGGCTTAATTTTTTTCCCCTCTCTAGGACGCTGTTCAGGCTGCCTTAGGAACTGGTGGGGACCACACTTTATTGTTTTCTAAATTGTGTTACTTGGAAGTTCAGTTTCTGATATAATAATTACAGTCTCCTAATCTGAACTGTTACCCAACACAGAGTGTAGCAGAATCTCGTGAAATCCTCTTTTGTAGAGCCAGTGAAAAATTTAATTCGTTTTTCAATATGGAAGATGGGTTTGTAGTAATGGTTTAAAAGATTCAGTATGTTTAGGGTTAAAACAAAAAAGGCTAACAGGTCGATACATCTGTTCCTTTAAAAAAAAAATTTTCCATTTTTGAGACATCATAAATATGTAAATGAGGCCTCTTTAATTACTGCCTAGGGCTATAAACTCTCAGTGCTAGAGGGGAGGGAAGAAGGAAGAATAATTCACATAATTTTTAAATTTGTTTTTAAGAGAGGAAAGCTGGATCTTTGCTTCAGAAAATAAAGAAGAATGGGGCTTTCTATTGTTGAATTACCAGAAGGTGCTGGGAACACTTCTTCTTCTTTTGTTTATCCTTTTGGATGGAGTAAGCATATAAAGCAGTAGTGTACAACCTTTCTGGCTAATGTGTGCACCAAACAGAGGGGATTTGTTACAAAGCACCAGGAAAAATTCCCTTCTCTATCCTCCTCTGCCAGTACCCTTAATCCTGATCAGCAACATCCCCTGCTGTCTCTTGAGCTGCTCGCAGCCTGAATCTTAGCATGCTGTCTAATGCAGGGACACCGCAGGCCAGCCAGGGACCCTGCAAATTCGTTTTCACTTGTGACCTGATAAGTGCACAGCACTTAACCAAATAGAAGTCTGTTCTTATTCAGCCCTGATGGCCTTTCTGTGTCTTAAGTACTGTTATTTTCGACTAAGGTGATCTTGCTGCTACTTTTAAAATAGGATGAGATCGACAGAAAGGGCATTTTCTAAAATTTCAGGAGGTGGAGGTGCATGTGGGGAATGAGGCCAGAGTACAGCAATACCCATGTAGTATGTATAGTTACTGGAAATTTAATTCTGCTGTTATTTTTCTTCCAGCCAAAATGATCCGGTGTCAAAATGCTTATTCTGCCATGGTGAAATTTCTGATCTCTATGATAATTTTCACTTTCCATGTTTAATCTTTTAATTCTTGCTGAGGCCCATGAAAGAGTAATTTCCAGATAATAATGGTTTCCCACTAATAAGCTCTGCGTTTTTTATAGCAGAAATTACTTAGAGCCAGTATGCTCACTGAAAAAAAATTACTCTATTTGATGCTCTTATGATGTGTCTGAGAGAAAGAGAAGGATGAGTCTTGTGGCAGTGAGGCAGGGCATTTCAAATACAAAGCCTTGTGTCATTGTATGTAATGAGGCTTCATGTGTACAATTTTGGCTGTTTGGTTCATGCAACAAATGTTTAGGCTGAGGGCCTTCTCCTGACCAGGAGAGAGTAGATGAGATTGGGCTGTGAAAGCAGCAAACTGTCAGCAGTAGAGGCTGGTGAGTGATCCATCCATACAGTGAGGGGAAGAGGGAGAGGGAGCCTCCCTCTCTGGCAGGGCAAAGACTCAGCCTTAGAGGCTAATGATGTGAGAACGAGTGGAACTGAGCATGGAGGTGAAAATTCTTCTAACCACTAGGGGAAGGGTGAGAGTTAGAGAGTGCGTTTCTATGAGAGCCATTGGGCTTTAAAACGAGAACTATTTTGGAGACTGAATTTGATCCTTTTATTAGAGAATTTGTGTGCCCTGTCTGTGTAGGACAGTAGGGGATTGCACTCCCAGTCCTGCCTCCAAGAGCCTTGTCAGGTTCCTGCTCAGTTAAGTGAGTTACTTTTGTATATTCTGCCCCTCTGCTTTTCCAGACAGGCTTTGAGAAGCTGTGCCATGTGGGAGAAATAGCAATTTGGACAAGTACTATAGTAAGCTGTGGCTCAGGTAGCTGATAGCAACCTTTAATTTTTTTAATGGTTAATTGTGGGGCAGCAAGCTGAGGTGGTATTACATGTGTATCTATGAAATTGTATAGTTCAAAAATGTAATGACTTTCTTGGAGAAAAAAAAAGGTGCTTCAGTTTGCATGTCTTAAAATTTTTCAGGCAACATCTATGTGCTTACATATGTATTTGTTTTCAGTATGCCCTTCTCCATCTGTGCTGATGTTCAATTAAAATGCAGATAATGTGTCCTAGCTTGTAAGATGGATCACTGCTGAAGTAGTGTCATGTCTGGGCTAGCTTATCTCTTGATAAATACCTCTGCTGTCCACTGAGAGATTAAACTTCATGACTACTGAGGTCTGCTTGGGGGTCCTACAGGCAGATAAGACTATGTAACTGGCTTTTTAATAAAATATATCAATTCACAGTTGCTAGAGGACCTTTGGATAGCATTTGCTATTGAGAAGGTGGCAGTGGCTTAATCAAAAGATAATACTTGCATGTGAAACTGGCACTTCTGTTTCCTATGTATTATATTTTATTGACAGGAATGCTTTATTGAACCCTCTTGTGTCTAGAGCATGGAGGTGAGAAGCTTGAGCTGCTGTTCTAAGACCTCATTTAGTTGTCTAGCAGAAAAGATTTCTTCCCCCAAGTGTAATGCAGCAGGAGCCATGAAAGAACATTATCAGCTAGGTACAGAAATCTCTGGCGGTTTGGGTGTGTGGGATGCATGCGGATCTGTGGTTTGGGGTCTGTCTCGTTGTGAGAGCTGTGTAATCAAGGTTCCCACCACAGGAAACACTCTTCCCCTCAAGGGGGTTGAGTATGGACAGTGCTGGAATTGTTTACCTGAAGAGATACTGAGTCGTGTACTAGACGTGGTGAACAGCCAGCTTCTCTAACCAGACACGTATCTGAAAAATTTCCTCTCTCTTACCTGTATGGAGGGAGCGGAAAACAGTTTTGTCATGAACAGTACTCCAAAAAACAAACCACTCAGTGCCACTGAAGAGGTTCATGAGGGAGATGTTTCTGTGCAAGACTGGAACCTTGCTTGTGCTACTATAAAGTTTGGTGTAAATAGGGCATTTGAGTATATATTTCTGTGCCCACTCATTTTTCATGAACTCCAAACACTACCCTGGGCCTTAATTTTTATTTTCTAGATTTTTTTTTAAAGTTGCAGGAAGGTTTTGCCTGAAATTACACTGTTTGTTAAGAGATGGACCTAAAGACCTTAGGCCATGTTTTTCCAGAAGTAACAAGTAGTTTGTTCAGCTATAGATACCTGAATGAACACAATTTTTCTAGAAGGCAGGAACTGTGCAGCCCTTTGCTCTGAAGATTAGGCCTATTCCATATGTGCTAGGTTGTGCATCTGGACATTTGCCATTCCTAAAGTCTGGCCTGAGTTGTGGATCTCGATCCTTCCTGTCCTGTCATCTTGGCCATTTCAAGGGCTCATGAAATAGATGTGCTAGTTGGAGGAGAGTCCAAAATGTACCTGTTGCTTTTATTTTCAATCCAGAAATCCAGATTCTTCAGGACACACATTTTGTGCTATTTTTGGCTATGTAATACTCTGCTGTGTCTGGTTCATTTAATATTTATGGGAGGCATTTTCTCTCAGAGGAAGATTAGGAAGAATCCCCATGCCCTTGTCCTTGCAAAAGCCAGGCTGTCATTGTTATTGGGATTATTATTATTTTATCTCACAGTGTGCTCAGGGGTTTCTTGCAAGCAGCTCTGTTCAACTGTTCAGGTGGTGGAAGTGTAGGGACCATGTTCAGTGATCATTATTGTCCTTTTTGTCTTGCAGATCGAGGGCTTTTAATGGCTTTCAGGTAGAAGAAAGTGGAGACAATCAAGATGAATTCTATGGACAGGCACATACAGCAGACCAATGACCGGCTGCAGTGCATAAAACAGGTAAGCTGAAGGTGCTAAGTGCGGGTTGGGTGTTGTGTGGCAGGTGTTGCATATTACACTTGCCTGTTGCTTAATGAGCGTCCTTGCCCTTCAGAGGGAAGGAATGAGACACTCTAATCTCATTGAAGAGAGTATCTGCTGTGAGAGCTGGTGTATTAACCTCAAAAGCCAAACTTTTGCTTACACCTTTCTAAGAAATCTTCAGCCTGGAGACTGAACAAATCTGTCTCAGCTGGAAGCAGAGTGGTGCTTGTCCTTCCAGCTCAGCCCCAGAGGGTCACAGCAGGCAGCTGTCATTCTAGTGCTCTGAGCACAGTAATCCACAATTCCAATGGGCCAGTTTTGATTTTAATCTAGTAGCTGACCTGAGACCGGCACTGCCTGGAGACTCAGAACTTGGATGGTTGGCATGCCTCCAAGTGCTCAGAGTGCTGCTTAATCAGTTTGCATGGAGATTGTAAAAACTTCTGATTGCGAGGTAAAATTTTCAGAAGCATCTGTTTGTGAAGATGAAGGGCTCTTCACATGCCACTGCCTTTCAGTGAATTATGTCTCATTTACAGATTTCCCCACTGTAACTGTGCTTGCAAATGCTTTTATAACCAAGTGAAAGGCTGGTTATAAAAGCATTTATACATAAATAACTACACAGCAAGAGACCCTGTGTTTCCCTGCTTTGCCCTTCACAGTGAACTTTGCACTCTAGGGTTGCAGGAAGTGTGTATTCTCCCCTCATGTGTGCTCTTATCCACATGCAACAATCCTAACAGAATTTTAATAGCAATGGTTCTTTTAGAGGAGGTGAGCAAGAGAATGGTTTTTCATGTTGGTATTTCCTGTGTTTATCTCTAAATCAATGCATGCATGCACAAACAGGTGCATAAATGCAAGTTGCATACAGATATTTTGAAGATCCCATCTGGATGCAGGAGATGAGCTCCAAAGTTTCTCTTCAGACTGGTTGAAATTTTCTGAATTCCATTGGAAAAACAGAAATGTGTTATTCCATGAAATAATGTTCCCAAATAATTTTTCACTGTCTGGACAGTTTTCTTTGTCAGATTGGGTCTTAGCAGAGTCCTGCTGCTTTAGATTTTTATTTGTATTAGCTAAGTTAAAAACTTGCCTGCCTACTTGTGCCCTAGGACATATGCATATTGCTTCTTAAGGCAGCACAGCACTTCTCTGTTCATAGATGTGTGTTGTAGACACAAGCACCCTAAATCAAAGGAACTGATAATAGATAAGCATGGAGGTGGTACTGGATGAGTAGCTCTGGTTTTTTAATTTCTTTAACTACAACTTCCTCAAGAGAAGCAGCCAAGGGGAAGTGCTGATCTCTCTCTGGTGAGCAGAAATAAGAAAATGCAGGAAAATGCAATGAAGTGGTGTCAGGGGGAGTTCAGACTGGGCATTAGGAAAAGGCTCTTCATTGAGAGGATGGTTAGTCACAGGAACAGGCTGCCTATGGAAGTGGTCACAACACCAGGCCTGCCAGAGTTCAAGGAACGTCCAGCTCATAGTCATATGATTTAATTTTAGGTAGTCCTGTGAGCAGCAGGAAGTTGAACTTAGAGATCCCTTCCAACTTGATATATTCTTTTATTCTATAAGAATATGTTTCTCTTCTCTTAGTTTCATCAATCTCCATCATTAGGTCGTAGCTTTGCCTAGATATTAGTGGAAGTTTAAATTTTCTAGAATGTGTTATAATGCAGGAATATGTGGGTATTTGCAAGTCTGGCCATGCTTTGGGTGATATAGGAAAAGATTACAGTTCACACCTAAACCAGATGATTTTTCTCTCCATATTTCCTTTATAAGAGAGGGTTTCAGAATGAATCAAACAAAGCTAGTTCATAGGTCGAGGAGCAGAAATAGGAATCTTTTGCTGCAGAATTGCTGGTCATAATCCAGCCTCGCTCTGTGGTGACTCTCTCTTTCATCACTCTGCTGTGAAAGTTAACGCTTCTAATGGCCCTTCAGAGGCCTGAGGAAAATATGAATTTGAGGATTTCACCCCAGTTTCTTATGAGCAACTATCTGGTTCAGAAAAAATATGCCCTTGACTGGTACAAATTGGTGTCCTTTTTGGCCATCCTAGCCCATAGGATGAAGAATGAAGGTTAAATTGCAGAACAATTTAACCATCTAGCTGTAAGAACAGACCTTTACATCAAGTGGAGACAAATGGAGGATGCTGCTCAGCTCCTTTTTCTAGAGCTGTCAGTTTCTGTACATAATTTATATTATTTTAATTAGATAAGAGAATATCAAATCACACTTCTTAAAGTTTTAAAGAGATAATTTTGCCTATGTAATGGGTACTCTGTCAGTTAAACTACTAACTTCATTTATACGCAGTGCTGTTTTGCATATGCAGCTTGGATATTTCTTCAGTGATGAAGGCCAGGGAGAAGGAAGGTCAGGCTGCCCAGAGTTTGTGTAGCACTCTCTGTTTTCTTTGATCGTGGAAAAAAGCTTGGGATTTTCTGGTAGACCAGGAGCATGCTTGTGTCAAAGCTCAAAGGATGCCTGTAAAGGAACTATCCTGCTTGGGGATGCTTGTGAGTTCATGGTTCCCCCTTCTGTTTAGGCCCAAAAAAAAGAAGAGAAGAAGAAAACTCTTGTTTTCAACTCATGACAAACTGTAGTTAACTAAGACAGTGGCTGAACACCAAAAAAATGTCTCAGAAAGCGTTTTTGGTGTGTGTCCGAGTGGCATTACTTGTAGTTTTGTTGGAGAATAATAACGAGGGGTTTTTTTTTTCTTGTTTTTGTTTTTGGTTTTTTTCTTTAATTTGCTTTGTTGAAGAAAGTAGCATCAAAACAACTATTTGTTTTTTAATAGTTTCAAAATCTTGTGCTATTATCTTTGCCATAGTGGAGAAAGAGCCAGAAACAAGCTGCCTTTTTGGAAGACACTCAACTCTCTGTCACAGGGTCATAAATTTCCAGCTTGAGGACATTTACCTTGTTCTTTGAGACAGGTCATTAGCTGGCTAATACTAGAAAGAGTAATTTCCAGTTCACCCATTAAGAACTGGACCACAAACTGTTCTGTGCACATTGAGTTTGGGAGCAAAGGACTACCTTGCATGGCAATATGAATGTATCATCACCTATTCTGGGGATTAACTGCAGGGTCAGACAAAAATCTATCTGCCTTTTCTCCCTAGTCTCAACAGTTATCCTCTTTTCCCAGACTGAACACACAGTGCTGCTGTTCTCCTGAGCGCACTCGTGCTTTTGGGGTGGTTAACACAGCCCTGGTGTGGAAGGTGTACTGCAGCAGGGGGAGGAAAACCATCCTTCCTTGGCGCCCAGCATCTGCAAGTTTTATAACCCTGCTGGCAGCCCGTGGCTCCTGCAGCCAGACTGAGAGCAGTCTGCCGCCCTCCTTGCCCCTCACTCCCACCCCTGAGAAATGCTATAAATGGTAATCCATGTGCCTCTTTAACTAGATCAGGTTTCAGCACAGGGTCAGGACAGGCTTCTTTCTTCCCAGCTCTGTGACTTGTGAGACACCCACAGTATCCTTGCTGACTTCTGTTCCAGGATCAAGGTTATGTTTTACCTTCATCTTTTTTAGTGCTTTAAAGCTACAAACCCAAAACTTGTATATGATCAGCTAGTTAGGAAATGAAGTGTGTGTTAAGAAGTGTTTCAGAATAGATGAAAGGGCAAACTGAAGAGGTGGCTGTGTATTTATGTTTAAAAAAAACCCCGGACTTCTGTGGAAGGCTGGAACAGCTTGTGTGGTCTCTTTGTAGCTGATTCCCTCAGTATTTGTAAGTGTGTGTGCTTTAAAATCAAACACAGCTTTTTTGATGTACAGTGGAAAAAGCCAAAGTAACAGGCTTTCCTTAACACGTGCAATTAGTTTGTCATGACACAGGAGACTCTTCAGGGTACACTGAAGGAAGCTGGATGTTCAGGGTGCAGGCTTTTTTCTTTAAATCTTTGTCCATACAAACAAAACCACAAAATTACTTTTGTGCAGAGCAAAGATCTGATAGCTCCTGAGAATTGCCTGCCATATTTGAGGCTGCAGTAATAATCTGTTTGTGTGCTGGGGCTCGTGGCTCAGGTGGCTCTGACACAATGTCCATGAAGCTGTGGGGCAGCAGGAGCTGGCTCAGGCAGGCATGGAGCTGAATTTGAGAGCTTCCTTGCTGCCTAGGCACAGCTTTCTAAAGGAGCCAGCTTGGCTCCTGCTGCATAGAAAATCCCAGTAAAGAATTGACTGGGTTTCTTAAAGCATTCTTCATAACAGTCCAGAGGTGTGGCTTTAACCAGACACTGCCCATTGCTTTTGTTAGGTGATAGAAACAAATGCCAGGGAAAAACAGTGGGCTGGGTAGCATCTCTCTACTCTTACTCTAATAGGTCTACTTGAAAAATTTGGAGCTATTTTAAATCTAGAGACTTCTATCTTTTGTGGCTCTGTTTGCTGTCAGTCAGTTTTGTAAGGTTTCTGTACGTTTCTTCTGAAATTCTTGCAAAGAAATAGATGGAAAAAAAACTTTCTATATTTAAATTGTGAGGAAGCTGCCCCTTTCAGCAAGGGTGTGTGATATCTTCCCACTGTGCTGAGTACAGTTGTTAGGCTCTGTACTAAAGCTGTGCTGAAATGTTAGTAACAAGTTAAGGAGAAGTGTGAGAAGGCACTCTGGTGTCAAAAGTTTTAGATTATGGTGGGAACAGAGAAGGTTGTTTCTGCTGCTTATGTCATGGTACATCAGGGCACATTGAGCAGTATCATCAAATGATGCTGGATCACCACGTAATTGGAGACACACGTCACACAGCTGAGTGCCAGAAACCGATTAGCATTTCTCCCTTCTTTCCTTCCAGAAGGCTTACTGAATTGCTGCCTAGCAATGCTTTTTAGTGCCTACCCAGCCATTCATAGGGATATGCTAAAAGTTGTAATTGCTGTGTGTTTGTGTTGATATTTTCTTACTCAAATTGGAAACAAGCAAGCCCATTTCTTTCATCATTCAGCAGTTAGGTTTTTGGTAGCTTGCAATTCAGGGGAAAATAGAATTCTTTGTATATTTACATAACTGTTTTTAAATGCTGAAGTGTTTGAACTAATTCTTCTGCTCTTCAGTGTTATTGTTGCAGACTCATGTAAATGCTAAGCAGTCCTAAACATGTCATTTTTAGTATATTTTGGACTGGTTACCAAGGACTGGTATGAAATTACAGCTGAAAAGATTTTAATAAAAGGAAAAATGTTTCCCATATGTTTTTTCATTTGCACGTGCTCACAAAACTGCCCACAGTAGTTTCATGAAAATTTTGTTTTCAAAGAACTTTGAAAATTAGAAATATTCTTATGAAGAGTGCTTTTATTTAGAATATGCTTTTTTGGTATTCTATGTAAGTGTTACAGGGGTTTTAGCAGCTAAATATGAAATAATAAGGCTAAAGGGGAAAAAAAGACTTTTTCCTTAAAGAGACATTTGATGAGCCTCAAGTGTTACAGTTATTGATTGAATAGTCCATCAATGTTGTGTGAGTAGCTACATTTTTTTTGTATCTTTTTCCTGAGGCCTATAGCCACAAGTTCTTTATTTGCTTTTGTGCGAAGTCTGTTGGAATATATCTCGGCTAGACTTAAGTATATTTAGGAAAAACTGACAGCAGACCAGCTTTCCTGGCTCCTCTAGTCCATTTAGAGACTTGTCAGTCAACATTCCTGCTCTGTTAGATCCTGCATCCTGGTAGGGAAGCTGCAAGGGAAAGAGCAGAGAGGCAATTTGCTAGGAGCACTTCTGGTGGGGAGGGAGAAGAAAGCACCTTCTTTGCACTATTTGGCTGGTTTGTTTATCTGACAAGATTCCAGTGGGTGGAATATAACCCATCGTGTTGTGAGGTGGATTGGTAAAGTTGTGGCAGCTTCACTTTGCCCATTCCCAGTTCTGCTGCTTTACTGCAGCACCTGTCCTTGAGGGCTGGGGTGTGATTGCTCTTAATATCATGTTAGTATCCTTAGTATTTCCATTTCAAAATAGAAAATGCACATTTTAAACTGACACAGAAAACTTCCAGTACCCATAGGATTTAGTATAATTTTATTCTTTTCTGTGCGGCAAATCAATCTGGACTGTTGTTTAAAATTGTCTTTTGGTAAATAAGGATGAATATTTTAAAATTCTAGAAATCTGTCAGTTGAGTCCATAATGTCACCTAGGTGTCAAATGAGCATAGGAAGTTCTTTTTGTCAGCAGCTCTGGGTCAAGCTCCACAGTGAAAATGTGACACAGCTGGTGACATCTCTGACTTCTGTCCTGCCATTTCTGGATCTTCCTTCTTTCATATGCTCTTGCTATTCGAGTTGCTGCTATTGTGTGCAGCAGCAAATCCATGGAGGTATGGCTTAGAATTTGCACATAAGGAGCATGTACCATTTTTACCATTTGTAAAAGCAGATGTTTCAAAACAGTTGTGGTGGCAAAAGTACTGTTAATACCAAGAGCCTTCAGCTATGCAGACCTCTGCCATCATCTCCTGAAGGAAAAATCTCTTCACTGGAGGTGTTCACTCCTTCTTGCCTCTGTGCAGTAACACACTGTACATGGGTAGGTCACAGCAGGTGCTGTGGGCAGTTTTGTAATTGAAAATCTGTCTAGGGAAGCATTTTTCCTTTTGATTTGCAAATATCTCAGTAATGCCTTGCTGTGAGTATTGGTCATGTGAATTTTACATCTTCCACAGTGATATCAGTTTGTGTAGTCATCATTTTAAGTAGTCACCTTGAGATTTTATCTCTGCATAGATTAAGAGATTAAAATAATAAAGATTAAATCTGTTGATTAAAAGTGCTATAAAAAGCTCAATAAGTAAATTACTCAAATGAGTAAAAAAATTAATTGCAAAACAAAATATGTCCAACAAATGTGCTTCTGTTCAACAGGATATATTGAAGACTATTGGTTATTTTCAAAATCGGTGGATTTGTTCTGCTGAAATTTAGAAAATTAATAGATGTATATTTTTAAATTATTTTTTTGATTCCGTACATGTATCAGAGGAGTTGGTGCTTTTTTTTTCCCTCCCTTGCTATTAACTCACTTTTTACTCTTTGGTGGTGTTACTTCTTTTTAAAGAATACACTGTTGACAAAAATCTTCCAGTAAGGGGATGATGTAATACTTCTTTAATGTCTTTAAAACACCTTGGTAAGGTGAGAACTACATGAAGGAAAACCACTGACCCAAACTTTTCATAATGCTATGATATGTACCTCAAGTTATAGAATAGTTCACAACACAGAAATATTTATGTAGGCGCTCCACTTTGCCTGAGTCCTTCACTTAGTCTTCTACTAAAACACATTATGAAAGTAGATTTTTTTTAAATCAAGACAGCAGGTAAGTAAATCTAGAACAAATAAGCCTATTTTTATCAATAAAATCCATTATCAATTTATGTACATATTATTGTAATAATGAAACATTATTCTGATGGTGCAGTGGTATTCTAACAGAAAGAGTAAGGCCACTTAAAGAAAATTAACTCCTTGATATATTGAGATATTTAGGACCAAAATTATTGACTGAAAATCACAAGGGCATTTGAGAAGAAAGCTGTATGACTGCACCGCCTATTGGAATGGCAAGGCTGAAGAAGCCTCTCAGCATTGTTGCTGTGGTCACATAGAGCGACATCTCATGCTAGCATGATAAAATAGGGAGATACTAATGGAAAATGGGTTGTTTCACTTGCCAAGAAGAGCAAGTGAACTGGTTAGGCAAACTGATTTCATAATTCTTTTGAGCTGTAATTGCAAATTTAGAGACTAGAGCCTTGCATGACTGAGCATGGCCTTGGAGAAAGAGCAAACAGTTGTACCTTTGCCTTTTGACTTTTATCCCATAAAATCAGTTTATGAGGGCTTAAGGAAAAATAATTCTAACCCTTCTGATTATGAGGAGTCTTTGTAAACCATACTGTTTCCACTGCTCTCAGCTGACATAATAGCAGTGCAGGTGCTGGGAGTTAAGGAAGCTACAAAGACTGCACCAACAATCAAGAGATGAACATAAAGACATACTGCCATTAGTCTGCCTCATTTCCATCTTCAGTCAGATCTGATCACAGCCTTTAGACCCCCAAGTCACAGTTTCCTCCTGGGCAGGGGAGGATGGAGTGGAACAGCAGGTTATGACTAAAGAAGTTTAATTTGCTGCATGCTCCCTTACTTAACATAAAGTTTTATCAAAGATATGATAAATATAACTGCAGTTATAACCAGAGTTATGTAGATCAAAAAGAATGGAGCAGGAAGACAATGCTGCAGTTCTGATCAGCAGAGTTAAGAAATTATTCTTGTTTTAAGCTCTTCTGGCTTCTATGTATAGTTCATGTTGATCAGATGTTAAATCCATTTCTTCCACTTTTGTAAAACTAATGGACTAGCCAAGGTTGCAGTATCTTTCCTTTGCTCCAGTACATGCATATAGGTGTGCAGTTATCCTCACAAAACTCATGGTGTAGGAGATCCAGGCAGCAAAACAAGGTTGCTCAATTACCAGACATTCACCTTTTCTGAAATCAGTACTGAATTATACACACACTTTATACTAAAAGTGTATGAGCAAAACATCTGTAAAGATCTGCATTAATATAGATTTTGTTCCCTTACAGCTCGGGGTTTTTTCAGTTCAGGGATGCTCATATTTTTTATTTGTTCTTTATTCTCATTTGTTTAGCATGTGATCTTGCCCAGTATCTTGATGTTAAAACACTCAATAAAGAGGTGCTGATCATTGCTCAGTATTTGTTTTGTTTTGAAAAAGTAGCTGCAATGGACAAAGGGGGCAAAGGTGACTCTGTTTGCTCTGTTTTTCATAAGTAGGGATGGCTAACATGGTCTTAATCTCTCTCTTAGTATATCTAGTGCCTCTCAAAATGTGAGCCTAATAAATTATTTATAAAGCCTCCAATGGAATGAGCCATGTAAGTGCAAGATAATTCTATTAATTAGGGATCTCTCAATCTCACAAACACTAAATTGGGAGGGGAGATTATCTGAATACAAAGTGCACAGCTTGAGCCTTTTAATTTTTTGCTAAATAAAACAATCTTTGATATTGAAAGTGACTGTAGAGAATTGAACTATCTATACCCATATCCAGATAAACAAAAATCACACTCCCAAAAGACAGAAAAGAGCTCAATACTCCCCTCTATCCTCATGAAAAATACAATTTGTTTTGAATATTGATTGCAGATGAGTTTTTAGTATACTGTATACTGAGTATGGCTACTTGTGGATAGGGCAAGGTGTGCGTAATCACAGTTGACGGAAAAAAAAAAAAAAAAAGATGGAGAAACCACCTATTTCAGGTTATGTCATCTTCTATGTTTAAAGTGTATTCTTGGGTAGTGTTGTCCTGTGTTTTGTACCTGAGCTTTCTGGCAGCCAGTGGTGGATGGGAATCTGAAGCAGAGGCCTGTGCATGGCAGGGGGGAGACAGGCTCATGGTTGGGCTCACTCACAGAGCTTGCTCAGGGTTTACAGTAATAAAAGCTCCATCAATGTATTAAAGCAAATGGCTCTTGCTGGTTTGCAGGTCTTATGGCACTGAGTGAGCTATCAAATTTAGGTCTAGAAGCAGAGTACCTGTGCACTGACTAACACACAGAGACCAGCTTTGTCTCCCCTTGGTTATGTTCTGTCAAGGGTATCTGACCGGGGATCCTATTTACATTCTTAAGAAAGGTGATTAGTTTGCATTTGGGAGCTGGCTGCCCTTTGCCCCACATGCAGGAGCACAGTAATTCTGCTCCCCAGCTGTTTAAATTGAAGGGCTTGTAATGTCTGTCAGCTCTCTCTGCCTTTTCTCTGTCCAGCTTCCCTTTGCCCCCTTTCAGCACAGTAGTGCATTTTCATTACATGTGACTGCAGGCATGCCTGGATGAGCATTAAGATGGACAAAAACCAGTCTGAATTGCCTGGTAGAAACTGCCAAAGCACCTGACCACCAAATCCCATCTCAAGAGTCAGAGTGAGATACACACCAGAGTTAGAAAATCCTGTAGGCATGGAGAAGTGGGTCAGCTCCTTCACCAGCCATTATCAATTGGTTTAGCTCCAAAGGAATTACGGTTTCTGCATTTATAGTTTTGAGTATACTTACTTTCATATATAAATTTTGATAGTGCTTTTTGATTTTTGTTATTAAATTAATATATTTTACAACCATATGAGAATTTTAATTTCCATTGTTGTCGAGGAAGGCTTGAAAACCTGCATGTTTGCAGCTGAAAAAAAGCAAGCAGGTCGTGTGAACATCAGGGTTGTATACAGGCATTTCAAATGCCACTAACTGTACACAAAATTTGTGTCATGCAGGGTATCTGGCTCATCATCTGGAAGAGAAGGGCTTTGTTCTCGGTTTTATATACCTTGAAATTCTGGACCTCTTGGGAAGTTTTGAGATCATACAGATGAACCTGGTGTCTAAACTCAGCTGAAGTCTGAGGATTACCTCAAGAGTAAATATGTACAGTATCAGAACACTAAAAATCCATGTTTCCTTTTGGCACCTTTCTGTGTATGCATTATGTTTTATCTAGAATAATGAGGAATATTAATAAAAAAATACTTATCTGGCTTGAAATAATTGAAAGTACAGTTATTTTTTAAAGAGGGAGAGTGTTGTGAGGCAGGAGGAGTATTTATGCTGTGAAATTAACTTTGTCATCCTCTTAAATTGATGATACAGCTCCACCTTTGGGAGAAGTTTTGCGATGCGTTTGATCCAAAGCTGCTACTGAGAGCAGAGTCTCGGTACCTTCCCAGCCCTACCTTTTGTTTGCTGCCACTTTCTTTGAGTCAGGTCCGATGGTTGTGTGGTCACACGAGGGATCTCACTGTGAGTGATGACAGTGAGACAGCGATGACAGGAAAGTCAGCGTTTGGAAAGTCAGATCACAGTCAGAACAGCAAGTGTGGTCTGAGGCACTGTAGTGCTGGAAGTACATGTTTGGGCAAAGATGCTCACAGATATAACCTGCCTAAGACTAAGCATTACCAACAAAACGTATCTTAAAATTTAGGTTAGCTTCAGACTAGTGTTGGAGTAGCTCAAACTGCTGCTGTCTCCCCTGCTAGTGCTAAGGTTCAAGGACCTGCCCTGCCTGCCATCCTGGAGAGTCAGTGCAGCTCAAAGTGTTAGTGTAGAATGGGGCTAATTCAGCATGCAGGCAGCCATGTGTCCTCTTGTGCTGTGCAGGGGAGCAGGCAGGAGAAGGCAGAAGGATGCAGGAGCCTTCTAGTGCTGGCAGCCCCCAGTGCTTGTGCAACAGCAGTCCAGACTTTCTGTCTTGCAGGAGAACAGCTGCCTCCGGGATTCACTTTCCCCGACTGGTGGACCAGAATGTTTGCCAAGCATGCAGCCTTCCACGTGGTGTGTGGGAAGGGGTTAATTTCAGAGTGAAGAAAAGGCTACCTATATCTCTGTGTTTTCTTTTTCTGTGCACTGAAAAGCTCCCTGTGTTGCCAGTGTTTTGTGTCGCTGATGTAAAATTCCCAGACTGGTTGATTAGTGAAGCTAGACAGTAGACAGGGTCCAAGTGGCTAACCATGTGAGAAATTCAGTGACTGTAGGCTACTGTTAATTAACCTAGAATCTACAACATGGCATAATGTCTGCATGATAAGTTATATTATCTTCAGCAGTTCAATTAACTCAAGGAGTGAGACACAGAGCAGACGTAACTCGGCAAAACAAACAGACAACTTGAGTCAGCCTTCATAATTTGCTGCGACATCACGTAAATAAATGCAATAACTTGTTTAGCATCGTTAAGCAGTTTGCTGCTCAAAAATTTATTTGCATGACATCTCATTTTGAATAGGTTAAGTTGTGGCAAATTAGGTATCTGCCTTCAGTCTGATGTATTCCACAGCAAAGAGGGGAAGAAGCCCTCCACCAGAGATGTAATTTGTAAATTGAAATTCAACATTTGCTTTCTATAGGAGCAAACTGGAGCATACAGGTTCCGTGTTTAAATTATTCACTTTCCATACCATTGCTGTCACGTTAGCATTTCTTGATGTGTCAGATAATATTAAGCCTCTGTAATTGTTCTTACTTTTGACTGGTACTCTTACATTGCTTACTAGACTATTCTAAGGCAGACAAGTGTACAAATGTGTTGCAGATTAATATATTTAGAGGAGATAAGGCCATGTTCTTGCCATATTTCAATGTGGGTAATTGGTTTCAGTCTCCAAAATCATATTGAATCTTGGGTTGCAGAAAGTGGTTTTCATACACTTTTGTGTTGCTGAGATGACTGAGAGTATTCAGTTGTGCTTTAGTATCCTTCTGAGTAATAAGATCTTTATAATATATCCCTGTTTAACTCATAGGGGCCTGAATTCATATGTGGAATGAAGGTTGTATTTTTGTGCCCATTACAGAGTTTTTATTGTATATCAAGACTTTCTGACCACTGTTTGATTGGAAAGGAATAACAATTTCAAGTGATGGCTGTATTTTGAAATGTTGGAATGAAAATTGCCACGTATCAGCTGGTGTGTCTAACTCTCAATGGGATTGTTGTTTTCCTTGCTCCAGAAAATGACAGAGCGGTAAACCATGGAGTAGGCACACAGTTGTTGCTGTGGAATCTGATGAACTTAGGTCCTAGTGTACCTGTATTCTCTGCCTGTATGTCCATGCAAATTTACAAAGATGATCTGTTGTTTAGGCAAACAGAGCGTTTAAGCCAGAGGTGGTCATGAGCAGCAGTAGATGTTCCCATCTTCCTTTGAATCTAGCCCAAATATCAGCAGTCCTCAGAAAAGGGCTTTGCTGGTACAGTTCACTCTTCTTGGAGATAGTAAAATGGAGAGCAAGGTTTTTGCTGTTCTCTCTATTCCCCTATACCAGACTGTTAACTGAGTAGCTACAAAGAACAAGAGATTCCTTCCAAGATCAAATATAAACGACTCTGAGACTCAGATTCTCTCTTTAGAGCATCACCTGATGATCCCTGCAATAATGATATGCTCACATGCTTCAAATATTTCTGTGATTTCTGTTCCGTTCAGGCTAAGGGAATGTTAGATTTGGGGTGTTATAAATTATTAGACTGAAAGTTTTCTAAATTTTTTCAACTGTAGAAATTGTCATGTTTCACTACTAGTCTTCTGAAACACAAATGATAATGAAAGTAATCTGGTAAATAACTGCTTCATTCAGTTCATTGGCTTTGTTCATTTTTGCTTCAGATTTTATTCATACAAATCCTCTCCACTTGCTGAAAACATCCTTGCAAGCATGGTGCTGTTAGGTGGCCCTTCTCTAGCAGCACTGAAGATACACCAAGATATGTCATAATCAGATCTGGTTCATTGTCACTTTTTTCTAAACCAGCTACTAATGAAGTAGATTTTTTTCCCCATGTTTACAAGAAGCACAGTTTCAGACAAGACTCTTCAGACACATGCCTTGCTTCTTCAAAATAATTTCAGCCAATAATTTCAGTTGAAAAGAATAGAGCCATGCATGGAAAATACTTCACAACAAAGCTGATGGATGGATCTGGCATAAGCTTTGTTTTGTACTTCTGTTCTTGGATCGAGAACTGAGAATATCTCTTTAATTTCCTGTTTGATGAATATAGTAGATGTAATATTCTTCTCAGGCATGCTTTTTATTGTGAAGATGTGAATGACATTGGAGCTTTTTGCTTCATGTACAGTGTTCAAGTTGTCAATAAATAAAAATCCCGGTAGACATCTGGAATGTTTTCTTATGTAACTGAGGGAAGGAGTTGCACCTGCCTTCGTGCTTTGGTTCATGCTGGATCTTCTGTTTGTTTTCCACAGAAGTAGACTTGGCCTTTGTAATGTGAAAAAGAAAAACTGGAGGAGAACCTGAATTTAAAATTATTTAGAAAGTCAGAAAGCTGTGAGAAATATGTCCCATACAGAACTGTGTGTGACATTTGAAGAGGTGTCTTCTTGGGATTAGGTTTTATCTCACCCCGTAAACTACTCAAATCCATTCCACAGAGGCAGAACCCACTGGTATTCTGACTTTTTCCTGTGTTTTGTTGCAACTAATAGAATATTTTTCCCAGTAAGTTTCTAAATAAGTTTCAGTCAGGCAGTTGCATTTAAGAAGTCAGGATTTCAGTATCACCTCTGTATTTAAGTGGGTTCTGATCGTGTCCTTCAGGGGTCAGTCCTGATGCAGTGAAATAACTTGCTGGAGGGTCACAGAACAAACAGTTAAAACCAAGTCATTGAGATCACCCCTGCTTTGGCACAGACAAGCAGAAGGAGCCTTTTCTTCCACAGGAAAGTGCAAATTTAATACGTGTTGAAACTTAGGGAAAAAATATGCTTTTTGGTGGTGCTATGGTAAGTAGAAATTACCCTTATGTGGTGCTAAACTTAAAATTAAGCATATGGATAAGGGCGTGCCTTGCTTTTTATGTGTTAGCCTATATCTATAAAAATTGTTCTCATTCAGGTATAGTGTCTGTTTCTCAATGGGGAAGTTTCATTGTAAGCTTTAGTAGAAGATGTGTGTAGTTGGCAAGCAGCAACACTGGTGAGAATAAGTATTATGTAGATCTTACTTAGGGCTTTTGATTTGTGGATCTCAATTCATTTCCCTTCCCACAAAGAGGGAAGAGTTACTAAAAACTGTTTCACATACAGAATTGCATAGCTTTCAGTGAATTTTTCCTTATGTTGTTTCTGTGTGGAAGGGGTTTTTGGTTTGGGCTATTTTTTTCTGAGAGATCTGTGCCCTAAGTCCTATCAGTACAGTAGGTATTCAGTATGGTGCAATTTGTTCACCAGCTCATGTGCCTCTCTTGACTTCTGGAAATAGTGTATTTGATATTAGCAGTGCTTACACATGCTGTTGTAGAGGGGTTTGAAGCAACTTCTGTTTCTCCTGCAGATCAAAGTGGCCTGTGGAAGGAGCAGGATTCACTGAGAGATTTCGTGTCAGGCAGTCACTTCTCTGGAGGCTTAAGTGAAGAGTTCAAAAAGGCATCCTTTTCCCTTTTACTTGGAAGATTCATAACCCAAACTGCTGGCTCTCTTCATGGGATTTTTTTTTTTTTTTCACATGAAGCCTTCAAATATGGCTTCTCACATGTACTTACTTAGATTCTTGCCTTTAATCTGGATACACATTCATTTGACTCCTCCACCAATAATTATATGATCAGCCAGAGATGTAATTCTGAAATGCAGCCTGGGTAAACGTCTCACTGGTTGGCAGTGGGAGTTGTACCCATGTTGGTAGAGCAGAGGTAGAAACCCACTTTATATAACACCTGTCTGCTTTTTCAAATTCTGTTGTTGTTTTAAAAATCCATGCCCTGCATGTCAGTCATCTCTTGTTAAAACAAGGCCTCTGACCAAGAGCATTCATTGAATAAGAATTATTTAATGTAACGTCATCCAAAAGTTCACAGACTGGGAACTCCTGAAAACCTGGCGTGGGAGGAATTTTTTTTTTCCCTTCATTTGTCATGAAGTTAATATATGCAACTACTCAGGCATGAGGGGATGAAGGGAGAAAAAATAGGTTGTGAACATTATAGTTCATCCAGATGCTTAGAAATGAGCAGTCATGTTTTCCCAAATTATGCAACTGATTTAAAAGTAATGATATATTTTTAAAATTATGCTTCTGAGATTTGTGCCTCCCAGATAAAACACTCATATAATTTATATATTTTTCTCAGCAATTCCAAAAATTGTAAAACCGTTTCTTAAAAAAACCCAGAAATTCCTATATACTCTATTTTCTTGTTGTTTCTGAAGTTTTCACTGAAACATCTACCATCACCAGAACTGGAGAATTTAGTAGCAATATTATGATGTAAATTGAATTCCTTCTTTCCTGTGCTATCCCTCTGCTCTGGCTAAAATGTTGGAATACTTTGGCAATGTAGACAGTGAGGGGTGACAGTGTGAACAATAGTATTAGGTAAGTTTACTAACTGCCTCTAAAATCAGGACTTCTGCTTGTGCAGTAAAAAGGAAGAAATTAATGTGATAGTAAAAAAAAAAAAAATTCATTACACATGCAAATTTCAAAACAAAACCAGATTTTTTTTCCCCTTTCAGAATCCTACCACCCTCTTCAGGAGAGGTAGGGTTCCACTCTGAAATGTCTGCATGCCTTCTATGCATTTTCAGCTAAGAAATAACCCTCCATTTTTCATGATCCTGAAGCTGGTCACTCTAATTGCTCATGATGATGTCAACAGAAACCAAGGCTCCTAGAAAGGATCAATATAGTGAGTGTCCTTCTCCCTGTCACTGCCATTTTCTGAGTCTCTCACGTTTGCTTCATTGCCAGCAGCAAAGATTGACATCTTAGTTATTGGAAGGCGCTGTGCTGGCATGGCCCAACAGTGGGGCATAAGCACACTTCAAAGACATTGAACCCAACACTAAAATTTCCCTTAATTTGGGCTCAGACAATTCTGATTTCCAAGTAGAATCCATTATGATTTGCAGGTGGGAGAGGTGATGTTGTGAAGGAAAGAGTTTGGGGAGCTCTGGTATTTCAGCTACAGCTTGTCTCTAACTAATGAAGTCATGTCAGAAAGCAGTATAAGTATTAATAAGAGTGAAGTAGGATTTTCCGCAGTCACTGTGCAATTTAAAGTCTTGTTTTTGAATTACATGCTGTTCCTAGTTTCCAGACTTTGCAATAATGTGATGTAGAAAGGAATATGTCAGCCCTTGGTGTATGTTATTTACCATGTTGCTTTGTCTTCCCTTTCCAGCACTTACAGAACCCAGCAAACTTCCATAATGCAGCAACAGAGCTCCTGGACTGGTGTGGAGACCCCAGAGCCTTCCAGAGACCATTTGAGCAGAGTCTGATGGGTTGTTTGACGGTATGTCCATCCTGCTGTGGTCCAGTTGTGTTTTATACTGTGTTCACTCTCTTGTGGCCAAGGGAACTTGATTTTCAGAATCTGCATTTTATGGGAATTTTTGTGATTTTACCTTAAATACATAAAGCGAGGTCCTAGGACCTGTTTATTTTACTCCATTGCTTAACAGGAAGCAAAGTGCAATTACCAGAAGTTAGAGCATAAGAGGGCTAAATAGTTTTAGTTAGATTATTAGAAAATGCACAGGCTAGATTATTTGTTACAGATACAGTATTATTTCATGGTTTGAAATTGCTAAGCGAGTCATGTTCTTACAGACTAAGGAACTTTCCAGGTATTTGTTTTCCTCTGGCATTTTTGGTAGGGCTGAAGGACTGCTTGCCTTTTATTCTAAGTATGCTTTGCTTCCTGCTGAACAGTGTTTCTGACATGCCTGTTCAGCTTACTTTGTTCCAAGTATTGACTGCAGGTCTAATCCTGACATACTAATTCCAACAGTTTCATTGATTTCAGTGCTTTTCTTTTCATTCACTTTTCATTAAGACCACTGTAGTTCCTAAAGTGACTTCATTATAATGAATTAAAATACGTATTTGTCTGTGCACTTCTTGTTTTGAAAATTTTATTTTCCAGCAGCAGTTCAGAACTGTTACGTGGAGTCAAGACTTTAGATAAATTAAATTCTGACTGAGCAGGAGGGTTAAAAGCCTCACTACAATTTCCCAAGCAAGTTGATCTAAATAAATAGTCAAAAAAGAAACAGAAATTCTGAAATTATTAGTGAAGAGACTGTTATTTTATTTGTTGTGTAGCAGAAGTGCATGGATTATTTTCATGCACTGTGTAGCTGGTATATCTAAATGAGACACTGAGACTGAGATTTAGTTGCCAGAAATCCAAATGTTAAGGAATGGCTCCATCTTAGTGTGCTCCAGTGTATAACATCCCTCAGATTTGTACGTCAAAAAGTAAGAATAAATCCAATTACAATAGGAGATGCATATAATTCTTCCAGTCAGAAAAAAAATAAAATAAAGGGAGTTAAAAATAGTAAAGCCCAAAGATAGAATATTTAACAATTCTGTTTGAAGTAAAAGTTATCAGTAGCATCAATTATGACAAAATGCACATGGTGTCCGATGTGACCATAACTATATATTATTTATACTTTTTTAAAACTTTGCTAGCATTTTTCAGGGTAGCTTTTGGGAAAGGAGACATTCACCTCAAGTATAATTGGACAGTCTCTGCACAATATTTCTCTGCAGCCCCTGCTAGAACATTGTGAGTCTGACCTGCAACTTCCTTGCTGTTTAAATCTTTTCTTTCTACATGAGCAGATCTTCAGCCCTGCCCAAGTGGAGGGTCAAAATAAGGTCTGACTGCCAGTGAGTCATTCTCCTCACAAAGTGTACAGAAAGTGGGCAGGAAATGTTCCATGAAAACTGGTGAGGTAAAACACAATACATGGTTTTCAGTGTGTTGAAATGAAAATACTGTTTTTCTTCTGACAAGAATGAAAGGGAAAAAAAACAGTCTTACTATCTAAGTATATTTCAGCCACATGTATTACTTTGCTTCATTACTTCTCCCTGAAATCTGAATGCGGTGTCATGTCCCCCCTTCCCAAGCTTGTTGTTGGAGAGAGCTATCTGCAGTGTAGGACTGACTGGCAGCAGCATCTTTATCATGTGTTGTAATCTCATTATATTCCTGACAAGGAAATAACACAGGAACTTAACCAGGTGGCTTGTTCCATGTTTGATAAATACACAGGATTTTCAGAATGCCTATAAACTGCAATGAATGTTTCTTGTTCTTAATTTTAAAATCCCTCTAAGAAAGATATTCTTTAATTTCTCATTGTGTACATCCCTCTTCCTCTTCCTGCTTCCCATTAAACAGATTTAACAGCATGGTTGTATCCCAAGAGGTTTGTACTTCCTGTATCTTCTTAATACATTAGCAGTACAGTGATCAAGGTCTCTTTTTTTTAAAGTTTTAAAAATTATTTTTCTCCTTATATGCATTTTTTTCTATTTGAGCTTACCTCTACATAATTTCTTTCTAATTAATGTGTTCTGATTAATAATTTAGCAAACGTGGATTTTGAGGCTTGTCATTTCCTTACAGGAAAAAGGGTTTATCTACTTTTATTTAACAAACATGATAGAAAGTCAGTCTGTTTACAGAGAAATTTTCAGAACATTACAAACAAGTGAAAAGTAGCTGAAATACTGGAATGTCATGAGTAAATTTAACCTCAGTTTGCATAGCTGCATGATTTGTACTATCAGGAGCCTATTTTTCATAATGTTGACAAGGTTTACCAGTTGCCTTCTTTGTGAGGATTATGGTAAAAGAAAAAGGAAAAATCAGTATGAAAGTCTATTCAGCCACTGAAACAGGATTACTGTTTTATTTTGCCAGCCTTTAAAATGACCTTCAAAATCAAATTCCCTTAAAATCTCCATATTTTTGGATATTCTTTTTAAAGCAAGTAATCTCTACCATCATTGCAACATTTGTGCTGTGTGGCTCTTTAAGGCATTTAATTTGGAAATTCTACAAATACTAAAAATGCTCTCTTGCTCATAAAGCTTCCTCTCTGTAGTATTGAGAATGATTTTTTTTATTTTTATGTCATTCTGTTCTGTTAACTCTCTGACCAGGGAAAAAGTGGTATGCTAAACTGTTCAAGAGCTATCAAGGGATATGAAATGATCATGTCCTATGAGTGGTAACACGATATATACTAATCCAAATTGAAATTTATTAGGATGTCATGAATGCAGAAGGGCAGGCTCTCTCAGGAATGTGCAAACCATTCATTGACACACTGCAAAGTTGAAAAGNTAATACCAGCACTTAGAGAAATCTTGGTGGCTTGAAAATTTCATGAGTTTGCTAGACAACAGTTGTTGAACAGCAACATGTGTAACATGTGTCTAGTGTTTGTCTTTCCTTGGTGATTTTTTTTTTTTAAGAATAATCTGTGCACAGTATACATACTGGCTATTTGCAGTAGACAATTTTTCCATATCAGCAGTACTTTATAACCCTGGAGTTACATTTGCTACTGTGGGCTCCAGTGACATTGTATGCAACGTAATAGGAATGGTTTTCTTATCTCAAGAAGAAGCTCAGGATTNTCATTATATTCCTGACAAGGAAATAACACAGGAACTTAACCAGGTGGCTTGTTCCATGTTTGATAAATACACAGGATTTTCAGAATGCCTATAAACTGCAATGAATGTTTCTTGTTCTTAATTTTAAAATCCCTCTAAGAAAGATATTCTTTAATTTCTCATTGTGTACATCCCTCTTCCTCTTCCTGCTTCCCATTAAACAGATTTAACAGCATGGTTGTATCCCAAGAGGTTTGTACTTCCTGTATCTTCTTAATACATTAGCAGTACAGTGATCAAGGTCTCTTTTTTTTAAATTTTTAAAAATTATTTTTCTCCTTATATGCATTTTTTTCTATTTGAGCTTACCTCTACATAATTTCTTTCTAATTAATGTGTTCTGATTAATAATTTAGCAAACGTGGATTTTGAGGCTTGTCATTTCCTTACAGGAAAAAGGGTTTATCTACTTTTATTTAACAAACATGATAGAAAGTCAGTCTGTTTACAGAGAAATTTTCAGAACATTACAAACAAGTGAAAAGTAGCTGAAATACTGGAATGTCATGAGTAAATTTAACCTCAGTTTGCATAGCTGCATGATTTGTACTATCAGGAGCCTATTTTTCATAATGTTGACAAGGTTTACCAGTTGCCTTCTTTGTGAGGATTATGGTAAAAGAAAAAGGAAAAATCAGTATGAAAGTCTATTCAGCCACTGAAACAGGATTACTGTTTTATTTTGCCAGCCTTTAAAATGACCTTCAAAATCAAATTCCCTTAAAATCTCCATATTTTTGGATATTCTTTTTAAAGCAAGTAATCTCTACCATCATTGCAACATTTGTGCTGTGTGGCTCTTTAAGGCATTTAATTTGGAAATTCTACAAATACTAAAAATGCTCTCTTGCTCATAAAGCTTCCTCTCTGTAGTATTGAGAATGATTTTTTTTATTTTTATGTCATTCTGTTCTGTTAACTCTCTGACCAGGGAAAAAGTGGTATGCTAAACTGTTCAAGAGCTATCAAGGGATATGAAATGATCATGTCCTATGAGTGGTAACACGATATATACTAATCCAAATTGAAATTTATTAGGATGTCATGAATGCAGAAGGGCAGGCTCTCTCAGGAATGTGCAAACCATTCATTGACACACTGCAAAGTTGAAAAGCATCAGATGTAATGACAGATGTAATGCTGTGGTATGAATAGCCAGCCTAATAGATTATCACAGATGGGCATAACATAGGTAGAATAGGTATAACATTCTTTGCATCATTTAAGTATAGTTCTTTGCAAAAATGAACTTTCACAGTCTTGAAATAAGTCTTTAATTTAAGAAATGGTTCTTAGGAAGAGTTCTGTTTACCTGACACACGGTCTTTGTGTTGGGACTGTCAGTAATGTCTTGTAACTTTATAACCACCTGTATGTTTTTATTCCTGCTGCCCATCTTAGAATGGACACAGAAGAATGATCTTAGAAATATTCTGCCTGGGCAATAGCAGAAGAGCTTCTAGCTTCACTTATGGAATTACTCGTTTTGATAATAACATGNTGCACAGTATACATACTGGCTATTTGCAGTAGACAATTTTTCCATATCAGCAGTACTTTATAACCCTGGAGTTACATTTGCTACTGTGGGCTCCAGTGACATTGTATGCAACGTAATAGGAATGGTTTTCTTATCTCAAGAAGAAGCTCAGGATTTGATACAACAGTAAACGTTGCCAGGGAGGTACCTAATAAGGTATGTAAACTTCATTTCAGCAGTCAAATACTTTGCTTTTGTTAAGTAAGGATACTTTAAATGATTACTCATTTAAATAATTTCCTTTTGTGATAAAGAAATAAGACTAATGCAGTCAAGGCCTACGAATAAAATTGGGGTATTTCTGTGCAATGCAAACAGTTGAAGAGAAAAGGATACATGGGTAAACCAATGGTTTGTGCTATAAATAGAATTTTTTTTTCATTAACTGAGCTCCAAAAGCTGTGCCTCTTCTTACCAAAATGTGATGCATGTGCATCATGTTGTTATGTTCAAACAGTTCTGGCAGACACTAATTCTAGAGCTTAACTTTTTGTGCTTGCCCATTACAGAAAATCACTAAAGTGAGTGGGTAATAAAAATATATAAAGAATACTCTTTTCAACAGATGAATAATAAGTCAGGGATAAAGGGGTAAGCTTTTGTTTTATTTCTGTTTTAGATTGTAAGATTCTGTTTTATTTCTTGCAAGGTACAGGCTGTGGAAAGGTTCCCTTAAACAGCTTTTACAGAACTCATGCAAGCAAATTATGATCTCTCTCGGAGACAATAAAATTTGTTCTAACTTGCCAAGAAAAGCTAGGCGTTATTTTTCAACAGTAGTTATTTTAGAATCAAATAGACAGTCTGTAGGCCAGGAACTGAATTATAATTGAAATCATTGATTCTATAAATTATTGAAATGGCAATGGATATGGTTTTCTTTTGTATATAATGCTATTTTTTCCACAGTGTTATGGGGAGCTGATGAAAACAGCCTCCACTTTCCACAAACCAGACATAGCTGTATTTTTATTAGGATTGAAAAATTTCTTACTCTAGCACTGGATTATATTATGGCAAGGCTGATAGTCTTGATAAATTTAAGAATGTAATTCTCTAAAAGTGTACTGTATATGGCATTACCTTACAGTCTTCTGAAATAAACAGCTTCAGTTACTACACAGCAGTTTAAAAAAATAACCCTGGTTTGGCCAAATCAGATACTAGTCCAAGCAAAGAAATCAAAGTACTTGAATCACTCACAGGTTAACTTTTCTCCTAACCATTTCCCAATCTATGTGGATACTAAAAATCTTGTTTAACAGTAATGTTGAGCAAAAGGCTACACAGTAATTGAATTATATCTCTGTGTACGGGAGACAAAAGCAAAATGTTGGTCAAAAGTTTTTCAGGAAAGAATGCTTCAAAGTAGACTGCAAGACAAATTACTTTCAGTCAGCATTTGGCCCAGGTTGTTTCATTCATTTCTGCCTCTTCTCAGGTCCAGTGTAGTCTCACCCCATGGGTCTGCTCTTGCCAAGCAGTTTAACATGTAAATGATCTTATTGAAGGCTTTGGCTAACGTTTGTGTTGGTGCTGCAGCAAAAATGGAAATGAGGAGACAGCTGAGAGCAAAATGGACAGATTTACAGACTTGTCTGCAGCAAAGGACCATAAAGGCACTGCCTTGTTCTCTTGCTGTGCTGCAGCTTTACAAGGCACCAAGTTTATCATTCTTTAGGGCTCTTCAGTGTGTTTGATCAAGAAATAAAAGAGTGAGAGAAGCAAAGCTGTGTGCAGTTACTCTGTAGCTGTACCCAGGGCATTTAATTCAAGAAATTAAAATCCATCACTACAATGGTTTTGGACAGTAGGAAGAATTTTGGTAAGTGAGCTGTGCTTACCTGAACTGCTGGTCAAATCACTGAGTGTAAGAGAGCTTCTGTAGTGAAAGCTGTTGTCTCTAACCACTGTGGTTGGGATCTGAGTCTCTCTTTGCATCCAAAAGATGCAAAGACTTCCTACCCCAGATCATCCACAAAAAGCTATGCTGAAATAGTCATTGAAATAGTAATTTAAAATGCCTTCCCCCTAAATCTTAATGTTCTAGATTTTCCTCTCCAAATACTGAGTCCACCTCAGTCATCAGATGTGGGAAACTTACCCATGTTTGTGAAAGAAATATTTCTCTTTAAATTAAAACAAGCAAACAAAAAACCACAAAGCTGTAGTCCTACCTGTACTTCATGTAAAAGTTATTAATTTAAATTTTTTGTTCTTTTGTACTTCTTACTACATCTCTGTACTGCTGATGAGAGTTGCTGAAATAACAAGCATCAGTGATAGACTGATGGAAGTATCTGCTAAAAGTTCATGTTTTAATGATACTGATACAATAGTACAGTAATCTCCTGAATTGCATTTCCCTTCAGAAAATCCTGGAATTGAGACTGTTGAGATGATTTTAGATCAGAAAAAAACCCTAACTGCTCTCAGTTTCATAATACAGGAATCTATTTTAGCTTGTCTGATATGTTATGAAGAGCATAATTGGTTAAAAAAAGAC
Source organism: Toxostoma redivivum (assembly GCA_013397375.1). Classification (NCBI taxonomy): domain Eukaryota; kingdom Metazoa; phylum Chordata; class Aves; order Passeriformes; family Mimidae; genus Toxostoma; species Toxostoma redivivum. The sequence goes on from VXBI01010007.1 coordinate 3,670,517, forward strand.
ATACATGTTTTAAAAGAAAAAGTACAAGAATGACATATCTGAATAATATGAAGTTTCCATAACAAGATGCCTCAATGCTGCTGCTGCATTGACTTCATGCTTGCCTGGATTCATTCTGTTTAATGCAGAAAAGTACATAATCAAAAATCAACCTGTGACATTCCAAAAATCAGATTTCTAATCAGATTAGAATTTGAATGTTATTAATTAGATGGAAGGGTTGGTTCGGCATATCTATACCCAGAAAATGGGAGGTTGCAGCTGCCCGTGAGAGCCCTAGAAATGTTACATTTACTCCTTGTATCCAAGACTTGCAGAGCAAAAAGTTCACGTGGAAGAAATTGTGCTCCCATCATCCTCTCCAGGCATCTGTTAAACACACAGCTTTGTGTTTGCAGAGCAGCACAGCACTCCGGGGCTGTGTACGTGCTGTACTGCCAGGGTACAGCCAGCAGGCACAGAACACTCTGCTTCAGAGCAGCTCTGAGCGCTACCAAATAACTCAGTGTCACTGCTTGTCCTTCCACTTCCTGGTCTCCTAAAGCCCTTTCTGCCGAAACTTTGTCAGTCTTGTCATGGCTTATTTAAAACGCTTCGAGATCTGCTGCTCTCCGAAGTGAAGTGCTTTTGGAATTCCCTTGACACTTTCTTCCTATGAGCAGTGTATGTTTGATGCAAATCACTGTTCAAAGTGTGCTAGGACTCAGGTGGCAACAGTGTGGCAGTGACCCAGTGATCAGCTAGTTTAATTACAGCACAATTCCTGCCTCTTTTCCTCTGGGACAATTTTAAGTGAAGAGGGTTGAGTACAATGACCTTCTGTTCGATGTTTGTGGTTGTTAGAGACATGCAGAGAGGAAGAGGATGTAAAGGAGGAGACACCCTTCTTGCATGATTTACGTCACCTTTGCAGGAAGCGTCAAGAAGTACGTGGCAGGAATATTGGCTTGTTTTACTTTGAAAATACGGCCCTTATCCACCGTATAGAGTGGGAAATAATTTTTAAGTAAACTCTAATTTGAACGCTAGGATTCTGTAAAGTCTCTTACCTTTGCAGAACCTACATAATATCTGTTTTCAAGCATCAAAGGCAAGAAACTACTTAATGATATATATATAACTTCCCTGACTTGCTTTGATTTTCTCTATTGTTGGGGCAGCCCTTCTGCAACTGGAGTGTAAGAGTCTCATCAGATCAGGACTTCAGATCACAGATTTCTTCCTCCTTTTCCTACCTTTTTTTTTTTTTCTGTTTGAGGCAGATCACTATTCATGTTGCAAAATTCCTCAATTTGCTTCCTGTTTATCTGATCTTTGTGTGTTACTGAGGGGGAAAAATTACCATCTACATTGCAGAATTCTAATTACAAAATTTCTGCTGTAGTCTTCAAACTGCATTCAGATAATTTCAAGTATGCACAAGTGGCTGAACACGGAGCCGTCTGAACTAGCAATCAGCTGGCATTTTTAGTTTTGAGCAACCAGCAAATTGAATTGGTAAAATTCATTCTGATGCCAGCAGGGGGGAGTGCTCTTGACTGCTGCTAGTTAAGAGTTTCATTGAAAGTGCAACATAATGGGAAGGGAGTTTAGAAATAAGCAGTCATGTAGCTCTCTTGATTAACAGGGCTGTTAGGTTGAGAGCTGCATTGTTCCAGTACTTCGTGGGGTGATGACAAGCAGGGCAGGGAGTGAAGCTCCGTGGAGAAGCTCCTTAGCCTTGCAAAAGGAGAAAGGAGGCAGGGGGGAAGTATTGCAGGTAAATTCAACAGAGAAAAGATGCTGGTAGCCATATTTGTCTGCTTTTCATGTAATTAAAACCTCACTCTCATCATTTTCTCCTCACTGTCAATGACCCTGAGAATTCAGACATCTGGAACTCTGCAGAGCTGAGTCACAGACAGTGAATGCAATGTCTCCTTTTTGAATGCTGTTTATCTGAATTACTCATATTAAAGATTTCAGAGGTTTAGAGTGATCAGATTTTCTTACTGGCAGTTGATGTTATAATAATGTTTGTTTGCAGATAGGGTATATGTTCCTTTAAAGACAGCTTAAAATACTTTTTAGTGCCATATCTAAATTTAAATAAAAGCTAGGTGTTGCAAGTTGAGCTGGACAAGCACCTCTCTCACCCATGATATAAAGCATGATGATCTCAATTTATGATTGTGGAACTGGTAACTATGTCTGCTCTTGACCTTTTTTTTTTTTTTAATGCACTACTTTTCAGTGGAATGCTATGTTATGTATGGTTAGGTCAAGTAAGGTAAGTTCTTACAGCATTGCAGAATGAAGTCATGATTGGACACATGGTGCCATCTAGACGTTGTCTGAATTTTTGCTGATATGCTGGATTTGGATTTGTAGTTAGAGCGTGTTTGCAAATGGTATCATGATCACTTAGCCATAACATTTAATGGATTGTTGAAATTGTTGCCTTGATCCCATCTGATCCGCACTGGTACCTGAAGAAGACTGAAATCACAGGTTTCAAATGTGGTAGAATTCCTGGGACAGGGTTCAGACTGAGCTGGATGGCTCCAGTTGGCAGCAGGTGTCTGGAATTACTGAGGTTTGGCTTGGGACACACCTAAGGGACCATGCTGTCTACTCTTTTTCTCCAAGCCAAGATGTGATACAGGTAGGGTCTGGTCTACTATAAATCCCCTTGCCCTTCAAAACCCAGAGAATGATAGGTAGGTCAGTGCCTGATGATTTTTAATACCTCAAACATTTTCCCAGTGAGTCACATATACACTGAAAAGATGAATGTCTGTTCCTAATTTTCTGTTTAGGTATTTAATTTTTCTTTCCAATCTGTAGTATTTCATGTGTGTCTTTGGTCTCATTTTTGCAACATTTTTCCAGGTTATAATGAAAATTTTAAACTCTTACCTTGTCCTGTTAAGTGTTTGCAGACTCTCTTGCCTGCAAAACCACCTAGAGGTTTTGCAGTTTACTCTGTCATTGTCCAAGTCAGGGCTAAATACATAGAAATTACCTATAACAAGCACAAGTTTTTATTTGACAAAGAACTAGTAATTAATAATCTGAGTAAAATTTATACTTTTGTCATCTGGGCTATATTCCTTTGTTATAATAGTGTTACCTAAGGCAATGTCAAAAGACATATTAGAGTTAGGATATGGTAACTTGTCAAAGAAGGAAATTGCATGGTGCTGATGGATTCATGATGATGTTCTGTACTACTCACCTAATATTTCTTTAATACTTTGTTTTGCTGTCTGTCTGGATATCTGTACTTTCTGAGAGTCACCTTTTACAGTCTTAAAATCAGATTTGGTATATCTCCAAGCTCTCTGTCTTGAATGAATTTTTGAAGATAATATTAGCAGTTACACTGTTTGTCCAGGCAAGTTCCTTTGAGACACTCAAAGGTAAATTTCATCAGGGTCTGCTGACCTGAATATATTAAACTTACCAAATGTCTTGTAGCTATTTCTCTGTGGTTTGTGGATTATGCTCCTATGATGCATTTGTCATCTTGTTTCTGAGAATTCTCACTGTCTATTTAAAAAGCCAGGGGGTCCCTTGCATACAGAGCAAAGTTTGATGAGTACCAAGTGAGCAATGTCTGACTTGAATTGTAGACAACCTGAAACAGGGTCCTGGGAGGAGGATGTATGATCTGTTCCATTGACCTTAATTTTGAAATAAAAGTAGGTCTTCAACCTGTCCCAGGTGAAAGGAAAACTTGAAATACAGTCAAGGCAAATACTTGTAAGCCTTGTTAAAAAATTCATACAACATGCAGCTGGCACCATGTGTTCAACTATGCGTTCTTTCTGCAGTGCTGTAAGCACTTAACATAGTTGACCTAGCTGTTCCTTGTAAAGGAAATAGATGTGCACTGCCCTATTCACGTTGACCAAGCTGAGGCAGAAGGGACCAGAGAAAGCCCTCTTGAGCACAAGCCCACCAGTTTGTTTAATAGACCCTCTTTCTGCATTTAATGGAGTGCATACAAGAAGACTATAGGTGGAAAATGACTCTCAGCAAAACAGAAATTTTGTTAGGAATATCTGCTTTCTATTAAGTCTCTGTGGTTTTTGTTGGTCTTTTGAGGGGAAGAAGGGACATTTTGTGCAGTTTGTCAGTGGAAGCACTTTCTTTGAAATTAGATTTTTTTTTTCTAAAACAAATTTCCATTTTGTTTTCCCTCACACTTTGCTTAAAGCAGTAAGTAATAGTTTGACTGGCTGACTTCTGCACACTGTCAAGTTCAGACTCTGCTTTCTCGTTCTCAGTCCTCGTGTGCTCTTTGCTGGGGCACTGCCTCAGCCGCTGCCTGCGAGGTGGGTGGGTGCTGCCAGGCAGTGCTGTGCCCATCGGGGTGTGGTGTGCTGTGGTGTGGTCAGCCATGGGCTGCACACTCTGGTACCTAGAAAGCTCTGCTTTCCTCCTCTCTGAGCTTCATGGCACACTGCTCCTCTGGCAGGGGAAATTAGGAAAAGGAAACTGATGTGATGTGGGAGTGTAGAAAGTTAGGTGTCAGCCTGTGGTTAGGACTGCACTGACCGAGGCTTTGCAGTGTATTCAGTGAAGATAGTGCAAGCAGAACTTGGCTTTTGTGGGTTTTACAGTTCTCTCTGTTTCCTGAGTTACTTTGTAGTATTTTCCATAATTAGCAAGAATCAGTTGAGAGTAGTGATTTGGTCTCTTGCTAGGAGAGTCTCAGGATTTGTAGTTTCATGTTTTAAAATGAATTGAGCATATAAGCAGCCAATGCAATTCCTGAGTTACTGTGTGCTCAGGTGTACACCTGATGAGCAGGTGTATCTGCCTTCGTTCCTGTCCAGTTTCAAAATGCTTTAATGATTATATGCTATTTTCAAAACAGAGAATGGGAGGGCCCTTTCTCCATTGTTTTACAGACCAGATTGGCACTCTGAAATGTGTTCCTCTGTGATAGTGGAATAGATGTTTGTACATTAATAAGATGTTGTCCTCGGGAGCCTTTTGCAAGGTGTTTAGGGTTTCTTAGAAGAGCTTTTTGTCTGTTTTCTTCTCATCCCCGTCAATATCTGCTTTTGGGTGGCTGAAGTACAGTGATACTGGAAGTAGAAAAGGTAAACAGATTTCCAAGTGTGTAAATGTTTTCCAGATGTCATGGCAGCTTAGCAGTCTTCACTCCTATTGCTAATTTAGCATGAAACATGACATATCATATTCTGCTCTTGTTTTTCTGTTTTTGAATGGTTTCGTGGGTGGGTTTTTATTAATTTTATTATTATTAGTTTCATTTTTTTCTTACTTTTGCAAGTTTGGACCCACAGTCTTAGCCAAGATATAACTGGACTTCTAAGTGTAAAGGATTAAAGGCTGATCTACCAAGTTGGAAATGTTTCTTTGTTTATCAAAAATAATTGCATTATTTCTTTTACTTTATTCCTTTTTACTTTTCTATCTAAAAGTTGTAATTGTAAATGAATGTGATAAAGCAGTAGGTATGTATTACTATACTGATTATCCTCAATATTTGGTTCTTTTCCCTGAAGGTCTCTTCTCAGTTTTGAGGTTGGAAGGGTTAAATTTTGGGAGGGAACACTCCCACTGATTAAGCGCTATGAATGTCTAATTTTTAAATTAATAGGAGCAACAGAAAAAAATATCTACCTGGGAACTTCATTCATGTTAATTCTTTTTTAAGAAATAAATTTGGTTCTTAATTGTTAATTAGGAAAAGTGAATATATTGGAAAATGTATACAATACTGTTTGTAAGTTATCACATGTGTTAGTTCTTCACTCTGTTCTATACTGTTGCTTATTGCAGTCCTGGACACAGATAATTGCAGTCTCATTCATTAAGAAAGAAGCTTTCAGATGAAGAAAGGGTGGGAAAATGATATTTTCTTGTACTGTATGCTGTTAAAGATAGGGACTTTCTTTTGCCTCAGGAAATGGCATTCAGTTTATTGTGCAGTTCCTTCACCATTGTTTTAATGCAAAGAAGTAATGGCACTGTTAAGAATAATCTGTTTTATCTGTGCCTCTGAGTCTGAAGTCATCATGTGCCACTGGAAGGCAATTGAAAAGCTGTGCTTTGTACAACTTTAGCATCCTTTGGCAGAATGACTGTGGTATTGTGTTTGTACTATGCAGATTTTAAAGAGGATATGTTCTTGGCTGATAGCTAAGTTGCTGGCTAGGAGAAACAGTTGACTGCTTGTTGTCCTTAACTCCAGTCTTCAATTTGCCTGGCTTTTCTACTTCTAGATCAGTCAACAACAACAGTCTTTCCCTAATTTAATGTTAGGCAAATGCTTCTTGCACAGGCCTCTTTATTCTAAAACTGCAGCAAATGTGCTTCCCAATACAGTATTGTTGAAATTCAGCAACTGTGACACTGAGCACAGCATAGGACAACCCTGCTCAGCAGTGTGGAGCAGGCATTTTAACCTAAAGGACCCGGGCACTGCCCTTGGGAACAGGGCCAGGAACTGTACAACAGAGAGAGACTGAGGATTTCCCATCCTCACATCTCTAATACAGTAAGGTGTATTCTATACAATCTTTACGTACATTGCTCTTCCATTATTTCTTCTGGCTTTTGTCTCTCCAATTTTCATGGAACTACCAGGCCATTCTTCTGAAGGGTGGTCAAATAATGGGATCATCAGAATACTCCTGTGTTCACTTTGCTATGCCTGTGTTGGAATCTACTGCGGGGCACTGCCTCATTTTGTACTGTGCTGTTGCAGCAAATTCAGATGTCTAACATTAGTGCTGATAAGTAGGTTAATGTCACTTTGTCAAGAGCTCAAGTAACCCCTAACGAAGCTTTCTCTCTTTCCCTCTGCAGGTGGTTAGTCGAGTGGCAGCTCAGCAAGGATTTGACTTGGATCTTGGATACAGGCTACTGGCAGTATGTGCAGCCAACAGGGACAAATTCACTCCAAAATCAGCTGGTAGGAAAAGCCTTTTTTTGATGTATTGTTGATTCTCAGATGATCATATTCTGTAAAAAATGCTACCTGTGACTGTCTTGCATTCTGTAAAAAAACAAAACCAAAAGTAAACACGTATTTGGTGCGTATAGTTCTGTTGCTTTGAGCATTTCAATAGCATGCTCTTCTGAGTATACATGACTTCGGAAATTTATATTTTCCCCAGCTAGTGCTGTTTGTTGCCCTGTTTGATCTCATGGATGAAATGCTGCTTCCAGAAGCGCAGATTTAATAATTTCATGGTGGGAATGAACATACTCAGACCCCTCTGTCTTGGTAAACCATTGATTTTCTGTCATGTGTCAACTTCTAAATCTTTCACATCCATTCTGCACTCTATGGTATATCTATTGCAAAACTTGTACTCCTTGATTTCATATGCCTGTGCAAATAAGTACCATGGTTTCTTGTACATATAGTCCTTAGCATTAGAATTTTGGGCCAAGAGTAGGTAGTAATTCTATTGCTGTAGTATGAAGTAGCCATTTTCCCAGTATTTTACAGCAATAATCTGTTACAGGCCTCTGATCAAGTAGCAATATTTGATCATGATGTATTGCCATTGCTCCTTTTAGAGATGTAGAAAATGCACTTAAGGGTCTTCCTGCTTCTCACATGTTCGATTTAACTGGAGCATTTAATTCTGGTTCTCCTTTCTTAGCTGATGAATGTCAACATAATGTGCACTGGCTTGGAAAACAGGAAGATAATTGTTCCATTCCAGACTGAGCATGGATAACTTTTCTGCTTAGTACTAAACTGGTATGCAGTCCCCGTTTTGGAACATCAGAAAAGGTTACCTTCTTCCAAAACAGTGACTTTTAGCCATCTGACTGGGTGTTAATGTTTCTTTTCATGTTCCTTTTCAGTTTTTATCAGCCCCAAACTTTACTCATGGCTACCTTTTGTCCTAAGTGTTCTAAGCAGTTCCTCATGCAAGTGGCTTTCACATTAAAGCACATTCACTGGACTTACTGTTTTATTTTTTGTATGGGAAGGGACCATTAATCTTACTAAATGTTGAATAAACTGTCTGATTTTTATCCAGGAACACTGTGTGGAGGATAAAACGTTCCGTTGACCAAGCACAATGTCTCTTTTTTCTGACTTCCTGTTAAGTTTATCCATTAGTTAGCTATCACGTCTCTTCTTGGTTGTTTGTTTTATTTTTTTAAAAAAGGCTTATCAAGGGAGGCTTTCCAGCTATGACAGCATTAAATTTTCTTCTAAAATATAGCTATTCCCCCTCTCTTACTAATTCTTCCTGATGTTTCTCTCTATCAGTGTGTTACTAGAGGTGAGGTTGAGAGTCAGATATTACAGTGCTTTTCCTTTAGGGCTCACTGAGGGAGTAGTCTTGAAAACTGCTGGTCAGTCATCATGGTCTAGAAAAGCCCAGTGTCAATGTTTGATTTCTACCAGTAATTTTTTGAGGAATATATGTGAGGGGTTTTTTTAATATTAGCACTCAGTACAGAGTTCAGTCTTTCCCTTTTTAATTGATGGAATACTGGGAAAGCTGGTAAATCACGTGCTCTTATTTCAGTATATTCTAAAACCTTCTCAATCCTTTGATTTGCTTCTTATTTCCCAGTTGTATATATAAGTAATTTATTTTCAATGATCTAATATATTTGGTTTCACAACTCCTTTAGCTTTACTATGTGTACAGTTGTTTCACCAGGTCTTCCCAGGGTTTCATCATGCCCATCTACATTTTCTTTTTGTGCTCTTACTGTCTATGTTAAATACTCATATTTTGGGGCATACCATAACATATTTTGTGAAATGTCACATATAGCCTCTACTCTAAGGATGTCACATTCCCATATGAGCTCTGAGAGCTACATCGTTGAATAGGCAGTTTGAAAGACTGACAGACTGGGATTATAAATGTGAGGTCATTTCAGAACACAGACTTTTTAAAAAGGGTTATTTTCCACATCAGAGTGCATTAACATTTGCTGATTTCTAATACAGCAGTGGTTCTGCTCCTTCATTCAGTTTTTGTAAAAATGTTGAGATTGTCCTTTGCTTTTCTTGTAGAGAGTGTGCATAATTGAAAGCTGCCTTTTGTGATTTGCTTAACTTCTTGTCAGGGAGGCTTGCAGATTGCTTTGAGAAACTCCTTCTGTTTTCTTTTGCATCTAGTGAAAGACACCTTCAGCACTTCTTCCAGTCACATTCCTGCAGAAATCCCCTGATGTAGATATCAAATGGCATTAATTTTAATGAATAAGAATTTGTTTTTCCCTCCCTCCAGGCTTAAGGGGAATTTACAATGGTTTGCATTCGTTCCTCCAAGTATGAATTTAATGCTGCCAACGGGATCACTCTGGAAACATTTTTAATCCATGTTGTTTAGTGTCTGGCGTTCTTAAATGTTAGGAGAAATAAAGACTTCCTAATTAAAACCTATTTGAGTAGGTGAACATTGGGGAAAATAATTACACCAAATGCTTTCAAAGGCTATCCACTGTTAGTACCGCCTTACAGCTTGGGACAAGGCTTGTTGACTGACGTCCTGCAGGCTGGGAGCCTGGAGTCGCCTGGCAGTGGTGGCTGGCAGGCTTTGCAGCTCTGCTGTGTGGAGGAGGTGGACCCCTCCAGCACAGTGTCCCTCAGGTCTGCTGGTTTGCAGAGATGGCTGAACCAGTGCAATCAATAGTCCTGCTCCTGTTCTCCAGCAATTCCCACCCTAAGCTTGTTCAGGGATCTCTCTGGCAGAAGAGCTTTTGCTGGTATGGCTTCTTTTCTGTTTGACTGCTCCCTGATCTGTGTCTCTGCGGGGCCCCAGGAGAGTCACGGTCCCCATGTCAGTGCCTGGGCTGGAGCCTGAGGCTAGAGAGCAGCGCAGCCGGCTGCCAAATTGGCTCAACTCTATGGGAAAACCAGCCCTTGGTTCTTGGAAATGGCCCCGCGATGTTTCATCCCAGCTGGTTTAAGCTGTCGTGGTGGTGGCTCCCTGCTGAGCTGGAAAGGAGGTGCAGATGGCAGATCAGAGTCCGGGCAAACATGGGGGGGAAGCAGGGAGGGATAGGAGGCTGCAGCCGGGCAGGACAGCTTTTCAGGTGGCACAGCCTCAGCTGGGGAAAGGCAGGGCACCAGACCAAGAGCTGTCAGTTCCTTGGCTTCTCCCATCCGGGATTGTTGGGTGTTGCCCAGACAGTGTTTGATGTGCTTTTTGGTGTTGTTTTACTTGGTCATTGAGATAGTTAGCAATTAGCTAATACAAATTGTTTTGGAGAATGCCTAGAGGGGAGGTTCATGCAGCATGAAAAGTATTAATAAGTTGCCATGTGTGTTTTTAAATAGAAAAGACAATTTAATGACTGTGCCTTTTGTCTCTGCTTTCTGGTGTTTGTACCTGAAATAATAGCTGTTGCCTTCTATTCTTCTAGCCCATGCTGCTGCAACAGGGGAGCTGCCTCAGCAGGAGGTCAAACACAGCATTTCCCACCCTGAAGACAAATGACAAAGCCTTTAAAAATATATGTGTCTCTTTTGGTGACAGCTGCTCCCCAGACCTTCCACTGCAAATTCCTCTGCCTTGTTGTGACACCTATAGGGAATGGCCCAGCAGGTTGGCTGCCTGCTCATTTGCTTCCAGACTGCAGTAACCTGAGTTACTCTTAGTATGTGAGTGCATAGGTGTTTATGCATTCTGGCTTTTCTTCCTTAAACCTGAAGCCTTTCTCTCTGAGTAGTGTTTGCTTGGACTTTTTCTGAACATATCTAAAGCTTTTGTCCTTCCTGTAGAAGATTTGAAGTAATTTGGTAGTTTTATTTTAGCTGTTCAAATAAAGCAGAGCTCACCAATTAAAGTGTTTATTAAAAAAAAAAAAAGAGGGGGAGGGGAGAAAGAGAGGGCTCAATTTTCTGTTCTGAGATATTTCTTTAAGAAGATACTTTATCGAGCTACTGAACTTCATTGCTCTTGTAGCTACTTTTCTACTTTTGCTTTTGTCAGGAGGCCAAGCTGAGGCCAGACAAGGGGACGACAGGATGAGATCATACAGGGAGCTTTGTCAGAAAAGGACAGTGTTCAGTATCTCTGTAAAGAGAGAGAGGAAGGAAGAAGCCTGAGGGCAGAACTGTGCAGAAAAGGTACTTTAGCAGTCACAGAGCAGCTAGAGCAAACAAATGCTGTGATAGCTTGGACGAGCGGCTAAGTGTTGGCTGTTTGATAGCAGAAATGGCAACCTTTATTTGATATCACTTTGCTTTCAATCCCTTAGGCTGTGCTTGGTGTGCTTCTGATTTTACTTTTCAAGTGCAGTATTACTTAGTAATCTTGATTTTATATGAACTATGGATTAAAACTTCATAGTATTTGAGAGCTCCATATTGTGGGTTTTTTATTTCTTTAGCTTCAGTCATTGTGCTCAAACAGTGATATAATAGGGCTGTTCTTGTGAGTAGGATGCCGAAGCTGTAAATAAATTGAACCCTGGGTTAACAAAGGTATTTGCAGTGAGGATGCTGGCAAATGGAGGTGTTAAAACATTACTGGACAAGATACTGAGACCTAAGGTATGTCCTGATCAGGAAACATTATCAAAGCAACAGTAGAGATTGGGCAAAGAGTATTTTGGTGTGTTATCGAATGGAACTTCCAGAAATTATATAAAAGGAGAGAAGAAATGATGCCACAATGTGAATTAATAAAAAGGTATAAAGTAAGGATAACATCTAGATTATGAGGGACCATAGGGGTAGATTAACACTTTTACTAAGTTTCCAGTAATAATGCTAACATGATCTGTGGAGACAAGGCAAAGCGAGGTGGCTAAAAGGGCTACAAGCATAGAAGAGAAATTACTCCAGCCAAGGCTGATGGCATCTCTCCAGCTTGAAGGGACCAAGTGATTGACAGGCCTGTGTTAGGAAAGAAACAGCATATAAATTGTCAGTCTCATGCCTCATACCTAAGATTTCCAGCAAGTAAGTCAAAATAGTCTTATATGACTGGAGAAGAAATACAAATGCTGTATCTGCACTTAGAAAAGTGTCTGATAAGAATAAATAAGCGGCTTTATGAGAGCAGAGTAAAAGCTTGGGTTGTTTGTAAAATGAAAGCTGAGCAGAGTTATGAAATGTATGTAAGTACTAACAAATGAACAACTCAGAACAAGAAGAGCTATGGTGCTACAGTACAGTATTGACACAAAAACATATTTCTGTAAATTGAAAAAACACTGAAATAAGTAGGGAATTCAGAATTATTGGGGCAGTTGCATATAAAAAATATTTTCAGCTAGAATGGCAATGGAGAGGGATGGAGCAGAGTAAAGGAAAATGGAAAAGTGAAAGAGTCTTTTTAAAGATAAAATTCAGTGTCTGAAATTGTGTAATGTGGTTCTTGATGTAGCTGGAAACTGGTTAAGAACCTTTTATCTTTGTAGTCCTAAATTTCTACTATATTTCCATGCAGATATGTAATCCATTGTTAGTTAAAGTTGATGTCCTAAAACCATCCACTTGACAATCCTCATTAAAATAAAGATACTATTTTCTTTTAGCTGTTCCCTTCTGAAACAACTTTTGGTGGTGAAAACTGAGTACATTTTGGGTGATCTCTAAGTTCACTTCCCTGCTCTTGGCACAGATTCTCATTGTGTGCCCTTGTGTGCTTTGCTCTCAGTTTTGTAGTTCTATATTTTTGAAGCAAGGATAATAATGTGCCTTCCATCTCACTTTTATTTATCTCATTTAATTAAATTCAGTATCACACAGTACAGAATCTGCCTCTTCCCCTGTAGCTGGGACACTTTGTTGTCATAGATAAAATAATTCTGCCCTGGTACATTTATTGGCATGTAGATACACTTTTGTTGCAGCTAAGTCTTTCTTTCCTAATAATTTATAGTATGGATGCTACAAATAAATGAGTAATTAATTCTTAATTAATTTAGATTATGAAGTTAGTTTTATTAGTTTCTCTTAATGAAGTTGGCAGAAGGAAGCAGTCAGTAGTGCTGCTCAGTGGCAAGCAGCGTTAATTCATGTCTGTACTCTCTGACAGCCATGTTTACATTGGCTGCAGAAGAGGCACAGTGGACTTCACTCATTTGTCTCATCCATGAGTTTTCAGAACAAAACTCTATAAGACCTGAAGTTTTGCAATTATATCCTATATCTTGAGCCTCTGTCAGGTTGGCTTGACATATGGCAGACATGTCAGTAGTCTGCTCTCAAACATCTTGAGGTTATGAAGAGCCTGCAGAACGAGAAGCTTTTCCCCACTGGGCCTTATTTGTTTGGGTTGTTCCTGTTCCCTTCCTCTGAGAGGTCTGCTCCTCATGCATTTGATCTGCCATCTGCTCGTAGGAAACATGATCATACTTGTGTCAGATTTTCATTATCCTCAGCTAGGCAACTCCTCTTCATTTTTACTGGGAGCTTGAGGACTTCATGGCATATCAATGTAGATAGGTATTATCTTGGTGAAAATTCATTTCCTTTTTGGCATTCGCTGTTCTGCTATGCACTTGAACACCTATCTTTATAAAGGAGGTTGCATGGCTGAGCTGCTGCTGCTTTATTCTGACTAGCCAAAATACCAGGTGGTGTATCAGGCCTGGTTTTTTTGACATTTCACTGGTCCTTGTTACCATGGTACCAATTCTGACTTTGAGAGATGTCACAGTAAAACTGTTGCCAGGTTGGAACATTTTTGCTCTAATGCCTTTAGTATAGCACTTAAAGAAATTGTGGACACTCAACTAAAGCAACAAGCTTCCTCTGCTGTTTTCTTAGTCTGTGCCTTGGATTTTCGTGAGGCTTGTACTGACGTGAATGCTCTCTCTGCAGCAGATTTGAATGTGTAGTGCATTAACTTATCATGCAGTTCCTGGGAAGAATCTTTTCCTAAAGTGTGCAACACACTTTCACTTGGACTGGAACTGGCATTCCCCAGTGAAGATTTCTGTTGATCTCTATCAGGGTTTTCTGTCTTCTGCTTCAGGGATTCCATATGTGCTGAGAACAGCTGAAGATTTGGTGGTAGAGACAGCTTAGATCTTGTTCTAGGTGTGAATTTTGATTTCTCATTTTATGTTGTTTTGAGTAACTTCCCTCTGAAGATAAGTCACAAATGGCAAGTAAGAGGGGAGGCAGCTGTGAAAGCCTGCATATATTCCTGGGAGAGAAGAAAGCAACCCCTTAGAATAGTATTTGCCCTTTACTAGTTACCTTTTCTCAGCTTTGCAGCAAGCAGTCCTGAACTTGTTCCCTTTTGAGCTGCAGTGCATCCAAATGTACCTCACTGCCAGTGCTCTCTTATTAGCTTGTGTATCTTGGAGGCATTCAGAGAAATTCGGGAGGAGTCCAGCTAAGAGAACAGTAGCATAACAACTTCCATGGGGATTGGGAGCTTTTGTGCTGCTGGGGGGCTGAACCACGAAAGCATGAACTATGTGAACAGATCAGATCATCAAGCTCCAAGAACAGCAAGTTCACTTCCTAAATACAATTGAGATTCCACAGCTCACATTTTCAGATCCATCCCTAATTCCTCCAGGCTTGTCTGCAGCATGAAGTCAGCCTGTGAAAAAAAGTTCTTGCTCTGAGTACTCTAGACATGACACTCTGAGAAACACAATGATTAGTAGATAAGCTGTTATATGTAATATTTCTCTTTAAGAAGAGACATTTCCATACTGACAAATTTTGAAAAAATGCTTTTATTTCATCTTTTCTAATGCTCATATTTCAGCACACCTCTTAAAGTGTGCTGATAGCATGGTATTTGCAAAGGTTCTGTGTGATACAATACATTCATTTAAATACCAGTGAAGAATAAACAAAAAACCATAAGGATTCATCATCACAGATAGTTCTAATTTGTATTAGCCTTTGTGCAACTTCATGTGAGGGAATTCAAGGAGAAAGACTACAGAATAAAGGAAAATTGTTTGGAAGAAAAGTCTTAAACAATATGTTCCCCCCAAAAAAAGCATATTGTTTCTTGCAATATGTGCTGTTTTTCTGAGAAGTTCATTAGAAGTCAGTATGTTCATGTTTGATGAGGCTTTTGGATTGTTTCCTTTTTATGGATTGTTTTTGCCTATACCTACTTTTACTTCCAGTAAAACATATAAAGAAAACCATCAGATTTGCTTTCATCTGCAGGTTTTTTGGAAGCCAAGGTAAATAGCTTCCTTTTTATTTTTTTTGTATTTTGATGAAAATGCAACAATACATGTCATTGTGAGACACTTCTGTGAGTATCCCAATAAATCCAGACTTTATTCCTGACACTTCCATGTAAGATAAATCATGCTTTGTAGCAGATATCAGTAACACCTGACTTGAGGAATAAAGAGAAGAAATAAGATTTTCCTCATGAAGTTTAACAGCTTAACAATAATAAACTCCAAAAAGTGTGTCTTTAACTAGAAAATTAAGTTAGTCTGAATCTCATTCTATGACCTAAACCAGGCTTTTAGGAAAGTCTGGATGTCAAGCCCAACAAACAAATACATGATGGTGAGTGTGTCTCTACTAGAAGACTTCCCTGTAGATGCAGTTGTTTTTGGGGCTGAAGCTCATATATAAGATTTCCTAATGTGCTGGAAGGATAAAATGATCAAGCATCGAGCTGCCTGGATATTGTGCAGTCCTAAGAAAATCTCTTTGACTCTTACCTATCTGTCTAGTAGGTATCTCAGTTGTATCTCTGCTTTGCTGCTGTATTTCTTATGTGCACTGTTACAAAGAACAGTTGTTTCTTTGCGTTTCGTATGAACTGAGTATTTACTCAACTTCTGAAATTCACTCTCAGCAACCTTAAAGCAGTAGCATTTCATGCAGAACGTTGTCTCCTATGAAATATGTGATCAAACGAATGCAACCCTCTTCAATACATTCCTTACTTCTTTGAGAAGTGCCTGCACTTAAGGTGTGCTGGGGCTACTAATTTCAGTGGATAGCAAAAGTTACAGATTTTTAAATCCTGCCTGTGCTGTTGTTAAATCCATGCCTGCCTGTGCTGTTGTTTCCCAAAGCCCTGCTTATGGCTCTGCAGATTCAAACCTGCAGACACAGACATCGATCCTTAGTTTCAGGTTCACAGAATGGTTTAAAATGTGCATCTTCTAAAGCAAGTTCTCAAGGGAAACATAAATTTAAACATTTTTAAAGACAAGTATGACTGACTTGGCTCTGAACTCAATAATAGAAGGCTGAACAAGAGCTGCTCCTGAGGAAATAAATTGAACAGTGAACATCTGTGTACAAAGCAGGGTATTTGTTTCACGTGTGATAGTTTCCCTTATGACTGCCTGGTCAGACCCAAAAGACATTAATCTTGCTCACTCTGGAAGATACTGTCTTTCCATCACTGAAAAAACAAAATGAAATTATTTAGTGTATTTACTACAGAAGCAATTTCAATTAAGGCAAAGAACCAGAGAGACCTCTAAGTTTTCAGTGTGAAAAATGAAGCACTGCTGGTCTAAAATAAGATTGTGAGAGGTTAATTGCCAGAAATTTATAACAGTTGCTGTTTCCCAGTAGGAATGTTGTAATGGACCTAGTGGTCCTTGAAAAGCTACATACCACTGCAGGCTGTAAGGGGAATTTGCTTTGGAGGTTTTCTAGTATTACAACCAAATGTGTTTGAAATAATAAGCAGTAGCTACAGTAACTGTTTTGACCAAAGCAAAAGCAGCAAGGTACTAAAATTGTGTCAATGTTGTGCTGTCTTGAGAGCGAAAGCAAAGACTTGGCTAGGTCTTTGTTAAAGCCAAAATTGTGCAAGCCTCCCTTCTCTGTTCTGTAACAAAATCTAGCATGTCTTACAGGACAGCAAATTGATTTTAAATTCTGATTTAAAATTTTATACAGTTTAGCTAATTACACATTCAATACCTAAGATGAGCTGGAGAAGAGCTAGACTGACATTTTGGTCTAACAGCTGTCAAAATGGAAGAAAAAAAATGTTCCAAAAGAGAGAGATACTTTTTACTTCTTTCCGTGTGTAGAAAAATTAGTAGGTAAAGACAGTGTCTTTGATTGGAGGAAATTCTGTGTTCATTTGATCCTTTGCAGGCAGTTATTTCTCCGAGCTTGCAGTGATCACGAAGGCAGAAGCTCCTCAGCCAGGGCAGTGGCAGCACAGTGTGTCAGCTGTCACTCAAGGAGCTCCTGTCTCTGGGCCACTGGGTTACAGCAAGATCATTGTGTGAACCTGTGTGTTTGGTATGGGGTCTGGGCACTGATCTGCCTTCTAGAGAATCTTGATAGAAAGGTGGAAGGAAGTGTTATGTTCCTGTTCTGTGTAAGCAGGGTCAGCCCCATGCAGAATCATTCAGTGCCTGTAAAGGGACAGAAAGCTGGGATTAGAAACAAGAGTAAGGTCTGAGAGCAAAGTTCTCAGGTCAGTAACACAAAGCTCTTGGATCATCACACTACTGCTGAAGGCTCAGTGGGATCCTTTGGTGATTAATTACTAATGATATTGTGAAGATACCTCTGACACACCAAAATTTGAAGTTTGTGACTTTACTGCTAATATGAGATCTCAAGCCATGTGTCAGGGCAAAGAAGTCAGCTGAGCAGAGTTCAGGAGCCAGTCTTCCTGTGGAATCCTTGCTGGGAGCTATGCTTCAAACAGACCTCAGTCCTTTTGAAGGACAGCAGAGTGATTTTCAGTATCCCTTTGGAACAGCTATGTGTGCAGAGGCATTTCAGCAATTTTTCCTTTCCTTTGATTACAATGTGTGTTGTAGCAAACACTGAAGGCAATGTTAGAAAAGCAGAGGGGAAATCCTAACTGCCATGTCTGGCTTGGCACAGTCCCTTTGGTTCAGTCAGCACTACAGACTGCTGTAGTGCTGTTACAGGCTTCTGCAATTCAAAGGATCTTCTGTGTTCCTCATATTTTCTTGTTCTGGTAGAATTCATGTCACCGTACATCAGTGACAAATGTAAACTTTCACTCAGATTGAGTAGAAAGGCCAGAATTTCCAACCCTGGGATGAGTTATGTTTTCAAATCTAGGGAGAAGGAGAAATGTATTTGCCCCACATTTAATTAAATCTTAAATTTAGTCAATCATATAATCCTAAACTCTGTAGAAGGATGGTGACCTCTAAAGATTGTCTTCAAAAAGGTAACACTGATACATGGCTGACAAGTCTCAGTGTGATACAAATCATTCTGGAGGGGTGTTTTGTAGAGAAAAGAAAACAAAACTAACTGAGAATGTGGAAGGAATATGAGCATATATGTGTATCTGTTGTGAAGTAAGTATATTTGGACTGTGGTTTGAAAACATACTGGAAACTTGGATTAGTCAGATATGAATTAGATACATTTCCCCATGAAAGGAAACTATTCTGCAGGTGCCATTTAGTCTACAAAGGTGAAAACAAGTCTATACTTGATCGTTGTACTGTCACTGTATTTATTTGCAATAGGTGATGTTTTTATCTGGCTTTCATCTTTCTGTCCAAAAACTCTACTTATCATGACGTCAATAAAGCTAAAAAGGTTGCAGAGAGATTGAAAAAATAAAGCTATGCTTGTGTGCAAAAATAGCTGTCTTACATAGCAATGTTGGAGTTACTTTTTAAGGTTCCATGCCTAGGAAACTATTTGTTAGTGACGAACTCTAAGCCTCTTCTTGGAGAAAAAGCCTGGATTGCTGTGTACAGGATGGTGAGACACTGTAGATTCAGTGTTTTCATGTGCCCAGACCAAACATCATCTGTCCCACACAATAAATAGTGCCCATTATTTTGGCAGCTGTTTTTAAAGCAGTAGAAGAGTAGAGATGACAGAGCTGAAATAGTTTGTATTTGTTTTACTGATGCAGCAAAAAGAAACAGAGCAAAGAAGGGTGAGGTCACACTTTAGGAGCAGAGGAAATAGACAACAAATGCCTGTTCTGCCTGTAAAGTTAGAAGATTCTAGACAAATGAGTTACTGTGGGGGAGGCTGAACCTTAGGATAAAAATATAAATTATAGAATGAAAAAAATCTAGTTGTATCCAGGGAAACCCAATCATGTGCTAATTCAAAATCCAAAGTAATGGGATGGGATAATGAAGTTTTATGATATCTGAAGGTTCTCCTTATAGCATGTGCAAATTAATAAGCAAATAATACCCCCAAAACTAAAACTACTAGAAGGGATTTTTCTACTACTTCTCCTTCAATCCCAATATGTCACCCCATCTTAACAAACTAAATGGCTTTAAAGAAATTGATAATAGGTTTTAAAAGAACTGATAGTTGTCACTTAGAGCATGTTGCTTTAAGAATCCAACTAGGACATTCTTTTCTATTCTCCAAATACACTCATGAAGTATATAGTTGATTTCTTTATATTGTCAGCTTTCTCTTCAGTTTTAATTTGATGCTGAACCTTTTTAAATTTTCTTTCAGTGCTCTTTTGACAGCAGAAATTTAGGTATGTGACAACAGATTTTGAGTAAGTGAGGGATGAGCCATCTTGCTGCATGCGTGTATTTGTGGGTAGGGTTTCTGAAAAATCATGAAATCAGTGGGATTTCAGATAGATGTTTTTCAAAGATCCGTTGTTTTAGCTGTGTAATTAATGCAAACAGCATAACAAATCCTTTGCCCTTGCAGTTTCGTGGCACAGTTCAGTGGCACAGGCACCTGCCAGTGGTTCTGTTGGTGGTGTAGCCCAGTCATCCCACGCTATGCTGTGGTACAGTGGATCAGGGAACCCTGCAGGGGAGCTTTGTAGATCAGGACTGTGATGGACAGCAGTGTCATCAGCACAAGTACTCTTTGGAGTTCTTGTTTCAGTAACTCTTCCTGCAGTGTTTTTCATACTGAATTCAGTTCTTGGTTTTCCTTCTGTTTTGCTCTTCCCCCTGCACTGCTGTATTCTTCTAAATCCACCTTTAATTGTAGAATCTCTGCAGTTAATAATGGCTGTCATGTATTCCAGGCTTTAAAAGGCCATAAACACAGAAGAATGGGCCGAAATAGCTGACTTAAAAGGCTTGTTAAAGATGCTATCTGTGTGCTGTATCCAATTCATGGGCATGTTAAAAGACATCAGATTCTCCTCTAGAGGTGTTCAGCAGAAATGCCTGGCAGGAGCTGAAGCTTTGATCTTGCTGTTTTGCTGTAGTGTGTGCTGTGGAGGTCCCTCATTGTCTTTTTACCTCAGGGTCTTGAACTGTTATTTCTGATGACTGGATCCCTGATGTTCATGCTCTTTTCATTCTCCATGCAGTTTTGGTATTGGGCTTTTTTGTTTACTTTGATTTGGTTTTGTTTATTTGTTTTGTTTTTAAAATTAATTTAATGCTTTACTGTTTTGTGACTGTTTTTACATGACCTTGAAATAGCCCAGATTTTGGGACCTAAAGGCCATCATTCAAATGAACAAATAAGATATTTACAGCAGGCTCTTCCATACTGCAAGAACTAACAACATTGTGAAAGGATTCCTATAAAGTTTAATTTCTCTGTGAAGTAGATGCTTATTTGTAAATTTTCATTTATAATGTGTGGAACACTACTTTTAGCTCTTCATGGAAACGGAAAAAAAAATTCTATCTGGTAAAAAAAATCTGATTAACAAAAGGAACCACATGTGGACCATCACATGTTCTTCAACCATAAAACTATCATTATTTTGGAAAGCACTTAGGTCTATGCTTATTTTTTGAGACATGCTTAGCTTCTTTTTGCATGTTATGAGTGAAGATGAGTTGTTCAAGTGCATTCCTGAACCAGAACCTTAGCACTAATCCTTCAGTCACTGCAAAGAATAAATGAGGGGCAAAGACAAAGGGCCAAATTAAAATCAATGAGATTCTATTCAGATGGGCTCTGCTTCAGCAAGCACGTATCTAATTATAAGCTCAGAAGTAGGCTCACTGACGTCAAAGTTAATTAAACTGCTTAAATTTAGGCACATGCTTAAATTCTTTGCTGAATCAGTATTTTTGAGCCAATGAATAATAGGACAGCGTTGCTGGTCCAAAGCATGATTTCTGTGGGTGGGAAGGAGTTTAAACTCCCCCTTTCCTCCATCAGTTCTTCTGAGGTCTGTCTGCTGGCATTTTATTTGAGTCCCAGTAAGTGCAGGAATGTGCCTACATGCTAAAGTTTCTTAGAGTGTTTGCTAACATTACCCAAACCTGACAGTTGGATCTCTGGTATTTTTAAGGCATCTTTCCTCCCTGTAGTGTGTTCTGCAGTATGGCAGGACTGTGCCCAGCACTGTAATCTTTCCAGCTTTGGTTTTTTTTTGTGATGCCACTGTTATGAAATTAATCCCTTTGTCCAGTTTCTGAAAGGCAAATTACTAACTCATTTTTAACAAAAAATTGAAGAAAACCTGTAGAAGTGTTATGAGTGCCTGTCATACAGGAGCAGTTTTGATTTCGCGGATTATTGTAGTTTATGATGTCATAAATAAAGAAACTATTATTTGTTGGCCTTGGATCATTAAGGGCCTAATAAGAATTTCCTCTGCAGGAATATGAAGGACAACATGATACTTCTTACACAGAAGCACATATGGGATTTCCAGCCACGTTGTGCAAATGAGCTGGGGCTGGTTGTGAGCTTTTAGCTATTGTCCCTGCCTAAGTAACAGTAGAGTTGCCCTGATAGAGCAGCAAGGGATTAATCAAGGAGGTGCACTGCAAAAGATCAGATTTCTTCTACTTGGTAAAACTCACACCATGGGGACTTAGGGTCTGCAAAGGAAGCTAATTTGAGTCATCAACAGGAATAAGTTCAAAAGAGAAAAGCAGGTAAGAGAGCTAAATGGACTGGTGTTTTAAAAGGTATTCAACATTTTGTTCATGTGTACATTACCTACTAATCACTTTTACCTGGTGTATGAGTCTAAAGCTTACATTTGATCATCTTCATTTAGATACCAGAAAATGACATGTATTCATTTACGTATTCATATCTTTGTGGTTTAAAAAAATAATTAAAAATCACCTTCCCTCCTAGTGACACCTGCATCAATTTTGCCAGTAGTGACTGAAAGCCATTGCATTTGGAAAAGTGTTCTGTTAACTGTGCAGGGAGCTCTGATGGAGAATGGGTGACTTTGTAGTCAGTACTTGTCTGTATGGTGTAGCTCACTTCATGCCAGTTGGCAGGTACGTTCACAGTCTAGAGCAGTGGGCTCACAGGTGTCTTGAGTCAAGTCAAAGCTTCAGTTTGACTTGGCTCCCCCTGCTAGGTGAGGTAAAGTCAGGAGAGAAGGAGCAGCTGTGAATGAGAGAGCTGGGCTATTGTCAGTGACAAAGCATCAGCTTTCCTCTGTTGGGTCTCCCACATGATCCTTTTCTCCTGCCCAGCAGCTCATCCTCCTGCCACAGGCCAAGAGTATACAAAGTGTAAAGAGCTGGAGCAGCTACTGCTCCTGCTGATGATGTGTGTGTGGAGGTAGAGGAAGGAAGCAGCCCATCAGGCAAGCAGCCTTCTCACTAACGTACTATCAATTGTCTTTCTTGCTGGACATCATCTCAGCCAGCAAAGTAGAGGGAAAACTCAAGCCTGAATGGTGGATTTTTTGGGCTATCTTTTTATGTGCATTGTTAATTGATTACATACAATGTGGCTCTCTAAGATGGTGATATAATTAATTTAAACCAGTATATTTCTTCACCAATTTTCTTTGTTTTTTTTCCCCCTATCTCCATATTTTGGATACTTGCATGATGGAAGTATCAAACTATATCTATTCATCATGGTAACAAGGATCAAAATAGGGACATGGTAATTTTATACATAGAAGTTACCTAAATGCATAACAGGTTGCAGTAGAACATGTAATAAAATCACCTAAGTAGGCAGATTTAATTAGGATTAGATCATGTTACTGGAGGTCTTGAGTCACAGCTGGGGTTTCACAAAAGTCTTGTTTTCTCTCTTCTACACAGCCCTCTATCTGGATTCCCATTCTCAGTTTCCCTAGGTGCTTCAGAGGGTTGTTGCAGGAGGCTGTTAGAGCCGCGCTGCAATCTCTTGAAACATGAGGGATTTGAAATCTTTGTTTGGAAGTATCAGTATAGGAGATTGTTTAAAAACAATTAGTTGAAGAGAGAAAGCATTCATTTGCCAGCCACATTGAAGAGTTCCTTGAGGAGCAGTTGCCATGCTTCATTCTTTTCCTTCTATCTTTCTGTTTCTGGGTGGCAGTTAGGGGACAGTTCAATCTGTCTTTCATACTTGCATTGCAGAGAGCAAGAGCAGGAAGCATGGACTCCAAGAAAGACTCCTGTCATAAGGGGGAACAATTGTCCAAAGTGTACATGTGTGCAGGGTAGGAGCAGTTTGAAGTCTTACCACTATGCATAAATAACTTTCAGATTAAAAAGGCAAATCACACATTCTTATTGGAGAAGCTGGAGTGGGGTATCTCCAGAAAGCATTGCTTTCTGACCTTTAAAGCTGTTACCTCCAGGGCAGAGTGAAGCAGGATATGTGCCTCACTATTGACTGTGACATTTCTGTCCTAAAAATAGAACACTACAATCCCTTTCTGGTTCAGACCGGCACCCTCTGTGGGTATATGATATTCACACAAGTCTTGATTTTTACAGGGTTTTACTAGCTGGATATCTAGATGGAATAAATGCTAAAGGCCTCAAATTGGGAAAACAAGGTGAAAAAAGAGGAAGGAAAGTACCTCACTGTGTTTTTGTTTGCTGTAGTATAGAAAATGTTTCCTGTGGAAACCTACAGCTTAATCTAAGATCAGAGATGACTAATCCACCTAGAGGATCCTTCAGCAATGGAAAGTGGCTGCACAAATCTATGTAAACCAGGGGATCTTTTCTATCTCTCTGATTTATATAGTTAAGAGTTATTATAGTCTTAACTACAAGCATAGGGGTGTATTCTGCAGCATAATAAATGCTTTATCGTTTATACTCAAGGTAAACTGTTGATTCTGTTTTTATTTTTGGGCATGTTTTTTCTATATGCAGAAATTAGGCATTTTTATGAATACATTCAGTTTCTTGCTAGTTTTGATGACTTTAAAAGGCAGTAAATGTGAATTTACATTGCACTGGTTGAAAACTGATAAGGGAAATAAAAAATTATGTAATGCATTTATTTATTTTCCAGCCAACACTGTCAGTCATCCAAGGCCATGCAAAACAAATGTACCAATCCTGTTTAGCTGAATTAATGCTGACCTTCATGTAGTTGAGTTGCTCTTTTAATATCAGTATAAAATGGTAACATATAGGAGTTACTGATCATGGGAATACTAAGAACTAACTTTTACAACACAAGAAACGTTTTCAGTGGGACATTGAACTTGGGGAAGCTGACATGTTTAGGTGGAGTTCAAGTTCCCTCTTAATAGATCTGTTTGGCTACCTACATCTTAATCAAATCACAGAATAAATCATTTTGGGTCTGGATAAGTCTTTTCGATGTTTTCAAGAAGACCACATTAGCTTTGGATGTTGGGGAGGACCCCTTCAGTGCCCTGAGAAGGAACCGACATGTCATTTCAACTGCAGCAGAAGGAACTGTGTCAGATCCCCTTCAAACTGCTAAGACAACACAGTGGAAGCAGAAACTGGAGCATTACAGTTCCTTGGGGAAGATGCAAATGGTATAGGACAATAGTCATTTGTATAGTTTGGGCAGGTAAACACAAATGCTCGTGTTAATCTACCAGTCACCTGCACAGAGGAGACTTTCAGCTAAAGATCTGTTCTAGTGTACTGTGAGACCAGACCTCTGTGTTTGCTTGTCACCTTGGAGAACTGTTTGCTCTTCTTTCAGGGATGGGGAGAGGGGACAAGAAATCACTGTGTTACAGAGAAGACAGGCTCATCCCTTCTAACCCACCTACTGCTTCTACCCTACTGACTTCTAGTGTTACAAGGAGGTCATTGTAAGTCTGTAACTTCTGAGCTGAGGAAACACATCCTTCACTTTAATAAGCAGTTTCCCACAACAAATAGCAATGGGAACTTCTGGGTTCTTCATTGGAAAGAATGATACTAATTGTTTTGCCATAATAAAGTGGCTAATGGGAGCTCGTTCCCCACATCCCCCTTTTTTCAGGTCAGTGTGGCAAATTGCAATTTGCATTTGCTTCAAAGCACAGGAGGAATCCTACATGGAGGGGGAGGGTGGTTTTATTACCCTGAAGAGTGCAACCCGGTAAACCTTTTGCTTTCTTCATATACCCCAGTTTCAGGGTGCTTGGGAGGATTCTGGATTTCCCCCCACATGGTGAAAAAATGCAGCATTCTTTGTTTTTCCATCACAAATGAACTGAAACCCGTAATCTCTGTACTGAGCAGAAATGATTAAAATAGTGTGGAACAGATGGTTTAAAAGCTGCCAAAGACTGAATCTTTTGCAATTTTGTTTCTTGAAACAACTACATTAATTCCTGAGTCAGCTTTGAGAGTACCATCATAACTCATCTGAGACAAGAGAGCATGCTTGTTTCTCTGTCTTTGACTGCTAATTAATAGCAACTAATTAATTCATTTTTTAAAATAAAAAGATATATACCAAAAGTTAAGTTATTTTCATGTGGGACAAAAATGGAAATTTTTCACGGAGCTTTTTACAATATTTTTTTCTTGAAAATTTTGCTACTTGTATTAGGGTTTGTTCCATGGAGGGGAAAACCATGTTCCAGTTCTACTGGAATGAAGACACTGCCCTACTTCAAAATGGTATTTGGTTTTAGTACTCCAGGTGTGTGAGTTTGGTGATTTGAATACATTGATTTGTACACAGAAATTTCCAGACAATCTTGTGATCCAGAAACGCCTCATAAAGCTGTCAGTGTCAGGTGTGCATTCCCTGCTGTATCCTCCCCAATGCATGTTGTGAAACAGCATCTTGCTTTTTTGAGCTGCCATTTTTTTTCCGTAAAGCCATAGTCTTCTGTAGCTTAAATAAAATAAAGATTTTTTTTACTGTCAAGCCAAAACATGTCAGCTATATGAGTGAATGTGTGATGGCACAACACACCATACTGGCCTCTTCCAAGTCTTTCACTTCTGCCGTGGACCTACTCCAGCAGTTTTATGAGCTTAGAATTATGACAAGGTTTTTCGATATTCCTAGACACCATTGGTTTACTAATGCTACTTAGAGTGATTTTTATGTAGCAGTTCTCTGCTACCAGGTCTGGCATCCGCTTGTGGAAGATTTTTAGGGACTGATTTTGTCAATTTAGAGAAATACTTACTGGTCATATAATTTTTGTGAAACCTTGTGATTTTCCCCATGCTTTATAAACTGTGCTTGAGCTGAACCATTACCATTTTGTTGACTTGATCCTAATTAAATTTAAAGTTTTCAATTAGTAATCTTCCCAGCAAAGTAACATTCATTTTTGCATATTTGATAGTGCAAAATCTCAACCTGTGTTCAGTACAATAGTAAATGACTTCTAGAAAGGAGAGGTAGCAAAACCAGACTGAATTTGTATTTTTATTTAAACACGTTTTTAATTTTGTTAAGGTTTGCAGTTTTAAATTAGAATTTCAGAAATGTAGTAGCTGTCTGATTTCTGTAGATGATGCTGTGTTTAAGCAAAGCAGTTTTGAAAAATGGAAGTCCTGCTGAATGTTTGCTGAAACTGAATTTCATGGCCACCTCCACTCACAGTGATGAGAACTGATCTGTTTACTTCCCTCATTTTTTCCCAGTGTATCATCTTGCCAAGCAGAAAAACCTTAGCTGGATATTCTTTTTTATCTAAGCTCTTCTGTAAAGTAAAGAACCTAGCTTCTGAAAGATATAACTAGAAATCAGGAGGAGGCATATGCTCAGGTCTGGGGGTCATCACCAGCAATGCCATTGGAAGTTGGAGAGTTGAATTCTGAGGTGTCTGTCCCCTGGCTCTTCTTGGTGAAAGATTTTGCTGTTGTATATGCTGCAGTGTAGTTCTAAACCTGAGTTGTTGCAGTACACCTGAGACTCACTAGAACTGAGTAATGTTTTACATTTTAAATATTTACTCTGTTTTGCTTTGTTTCTCTAAGGGTTTAAAAGCTTGGTACTAAATTGGTGGGGTTTTCCCTGGTCTTTTTCCTTGAAGGAATGCATTATCTCTTGTTGGTCAAACCTTGTTTAATGGACTTGATATCTCCTCAGGTGCCAATTATTGTCTAAGGCACAGATAGGCAAGTGAGAAGAGAGGAAGGTTTTTGAAGGTTCTCTATTGAAACTTCTGGTGTTATTTATTTTTAAAATTCTCCTAAATACTAATACTTTTCCTCATACTAGGAAATGACATAATTGCATAGACTTTTAATTTCCTCAAGACTCTGTGTGATCTTAATCCACCTTCTCAGATGTTGGCTACAGATGTTCAAAATCACTTCCTCCCAATTAAACATCTGCTCCAAAGTGACAAAATGTAAGACCACATATGTCTGAAAGGCCAGTGTATATACCAACAGTTTTTGTTAGTAGATATGATGGAAACATTTTCCTTTGCTTCAGCTTTCAGTGAGAAATTGCTCTGCTTATTGAACTTCAGGGGGGAGACTGCGAGCTGGTTTTAAGTACACGTTTTAAAATACCCTACATCTTCTGTGTAAATATTTTAGATGTCTCTTGTTCAAGGTTGTCACTTGCTCTACAAACTAAGGGTTATTTGCTGCCCATTTAGAGCCTTTTTTAGATCAAAGGTAGTCATGTGAGCTGGTACGGTGACTTTACTATTTAATTAGAGGGAATATTTTAAAAAGCTCTATTTTCATGTTATCAAAACATCTTATCTTATCTTATCTTATCAACTTGGTGTAGTATGTCTGTTTTACCAAATGAGGATTAATACAGCCAGTCTCAGTCTTTGATCAGTGCCTAGTAGTCTTTTCCTGGACTGGCCGCAGGGTAGATGTATGCAAGACAAAAAGTGATTGTGAATAAATGGTAATAACAGTACTGTAACTAGGAGAGGAATGGAGAAAATAATAGATGTTTTTAAAATCAGTTTTCAGAGGTAGGATATTGAATATTGATGACATTAGGTAAAGGTAACAAAAGATTAAAAGAAATTAATTTCTGAAAATGTCAGAGAAAAATAATGGGTTTGTGCCATGGGGGAGAAACCAATAAAAAGTCAGCAGTGGCAAAAAAATCCTTTGCTGATAGAAATTCAATTTACAGCTAAATTAAAGCCTATATGAAAAATGAACTTAAAATATGTACAAGAGTTTGTATGGGCATGTTTTTGACCTACTATGCGGTTAGGCAGTATCATTCTCTAGGTTATTACTCCTTTTGTTACATCTTAGTCTGCAGACATGCAAGCAGGTGGTGGAAGAATTATGTGCTTAGCTGTGTCAGCGCTGTGAAGTAGATGTTTTTAAGGATTTTTTTTTTTGAGAGGGGAGGGGGCAGTGGAGGAAAGCAATAAGTGAGAAACGACCCAAAGTCCATGCATGGGATAATGTTTCAGGACCACAGCCTACTGACTAGGCATTAAATGACAAATATAAAGTGCAACATTTTCAAAAAATGTAACATTTTACAAAGCAGAATCCCTATATATGAAATTCTCCGAGTTCAAGCTGCCGAATTTGGCCATGTAGGCATGAGAGCTGAGCTGTGACTGGTGTGCTTGTTGTGTATGTGCTGCTGAACAGCTCCTGATGGTAACGACATGACCCAGGCCTTATCACAACCCAAGACATAGCAAAAGGCCACTGTGAATCAAGTGAACAGAGTTTGAAACTCAGCTGTTATAGTCACATCCTTGCAATGATATGTCTTTTTAAAAGAAAGAAGTATATCACTCAAAGCCTTCTTAAATGTATAACGTTACCTTCCTTAACAAGTTATTGAAAAACTTATTTCTTGCCTTAATCTGTTTATGAGTGAGCTAAACATTTGTTACATTGACTACCGGCTGTAGTCAATGTATTCTCTGTCCTTAGGAGGTGACATCATCTGCTTCAGTCACCAAAGAAGAAAGTGCAGAATTTTCAAAGGATGTAATCTGTGGTTTTTCTGGTGCCCTGATGCAGCACTGGTTGGTTGTAGTGTTGATGTTACTCACTGGTGCTCTCATAGGTCTTGTATGAGATCTGTGCCATTTGTGCTAAGAAACTCTGCAGACATTTTGAAGGTCCTTCCTATGAATAACTTTTACTGAGATAGATGGGAAAGAGAGTAAAGGAAGGCAAGGATTGGAAAAGAAGAGGTGGGAACTGAGTTAACCCTGTCAGAGAACTGGGAACTGCTGTCTTGAATCTCTCCACTGCCTTTGTCACACCATTGTTTTTCTGCTGGTGCCTTTTTTGAGAGAGAAGATAAAGAACTTACAGGTTTACGGTCATGAAGCTTTCTCCTGGATTTGAGATTGTGTTCTTAAAAGTGAGGAACCTCCTGTGGAAATGGACAGTGTTAACTCTGTTACAGGAGTTTTTAGATTAATTACAATTTGCCACCATGAGGTCTTGTCTAAGAGCAGTCAGAAACCCAATTTAACCAAGCATCTCAGTTTGGGGATCATGTTTTTATGAGACTGTTCAAGGCAAAGCAGTCAGTGACAGAAGGGAGCCAGTCTTGCTACAGGGGACTGAGTGCTCTGTATCAGTACCTGACTCAGTGCCCCCCAGAGCACAGTGACCTCCTCACCCTCTGCCTATGGGATATACCAACAGTCTTCGTCACTCAGCTATTCCCTGCACTGAGGACAGCAGCCAGGCAGTGGATTTGCTATTAAGCACTGGTCTAATCGATTACATTAATGTGTTGAATTCCTCCCAAGCAGGGCTCAAGTGGCGACACAGTGACTTCTTTCCTTTTTCACCTGTTTCTTTGTAAATAAAATCAGTTGTACTTGGGGTTGGGTACTGCTTTTATTTCGTAAGATGCTGGGCAAAAATGCCTTCTTTTCTATGTTTCTGTCTTTTTTTCATGTATAAATGCAGAAAGAAAAGTGTGCCAGGTTGCTTGGGAGAATTTGGTCTAATTTGGAGGAATCCCCAGTGTGACTGCCTCCCCAAAGCACACTCGGTCTTGAAAGCTGTTCCTTGTCCTTGCTGCTGCCTCCCAGAAGGGAGTAACAGGGGTGGCTGCTCGCCCTTGTCTTGGCTGCTTCTCCCAAGGGCACCACTTGCTGCTCTGGTAGTTAAAAGAATGTATGGATTTTCCTTCAGATTTACACTCCATGTTTGAGCTTACTTGCTAGCTGGCATTGCAGCTGATTGACACAGTCATCCTCAGTAGAGTTGTGCACACTACAGAAGTGTTGTTTTCCCACAATTTTTTTTCTTACCTTCGCATTTCTGTCTGCAGGATGAGTACCCTGAAAGAGCATTGTTGCTTAAATATCAGCTCTTTAATCTGATGCAATTATTTACAGAATGTTTTCATGTTTTTGAAGAAATAAGATATCTCAGTCAATACTTTGTCTGAAAACAATATAAATATTTTATCAGAATCATGTAAATTGTGTTACACATTTTAGTAGGTTTAAGGTAGTTACTTGCCTTCCTGTGGCATTCTGTAGGGATTCAGACCCGTTTTTTAAGTGCCCATGAAGTTTTCATACTGTTGTATAAGGCAGTGTCAAAGTCTTTAGAATTTAGTTGTACTTTTAAAGCTAAAAGTTAGCAAATAGCACTAATCATTTCTGTTATGATGATATTCTAATCCTCCTTGTGTCTCTGGGCAGTAGTGTAACTCCAGTGATTAGTCATAAGAAAATTACTTGTTTTGGACCCATACATTTTCAATTTAGTTCATCTCTTCCTGTAGCACTGGTGATACTTAAAACAAAATGTTGATTTGATCCATGGTTTGATTTTCTTTATTTCTCATCATAAATGGACAGAATTTGCATGTTTTTTTCCCAGAGTATAGAGACTATATGGGTCTGCTGCTTTTCCTTTTAAATTACTCAAAATTTAAAGATACATAGGTTGGTTTTTTTTCCTGATGGCTCTATTACTTTATTTTGGAAAAAGTATTCAGTTATGTAAATGAAGTTGCAACAGAGAAAAAAACAAACCAAGAATGTGTGTGTATATGTGGGTTCTTTTTCATCCAGAGGCCAATGGAGAGAGTACAGGGCAATAGGCATGCACTGGGTGAGAAGTGTTATTATGTATGACATTCCCTGAAAACCAATAAAAAAACTGAAGCAGGAGTAACCACCTCACCCATGTATGCTACTTCCTGAAGTCTTTTCTGTAGAGGAATTGCTAACAAAAATGAAGTGAATCCTTGTTGTTTTCATACAGAACCCAAGAAAAGTCTGTTTTCCTCATGTGGAAAAATAAAATTGTACTGTAGACTTGAAATAGTTTGCTTATCATGTAGCAGGAGATGGTTTGCTTTCAGTGGTATGTATCTGAAATGGGAGTAGGAGCACAGAGGTGACATATTGAGGGTTATTGAGAAACTAGGGTTATCTCTCTCCCATCTGCCCCTTCGCACTAGTGTAAAAAAAAAAAAAAAAAAGACAAAATTATTTTATTTTATCTTTGCTTCTTTCTCCTGTCTAGTCTCAGGAGCATGTCAAGCTTTCCAAGAGTGTTAGAAGGCATATAAGTCTTTTCATCTTGCTGAAATAGTCATTTCTCTCTACTAAATGAGGAAGCTGTTGAGGAGTGGTATTGAAAGTTACTCGTTAACTTCTTCACTCCGGCTTTGTAAAACTGACTTCCATTTCCCCCTCTCTGACTTTGATACAGGAGTTTAAGGCAGACCCCCATGATTCTGATCTGATTGAAGTGAAGAGACTCAGGTCACTAAACTTGGCTCCTTCAGCAGAGATAAGAGCTACCATTAAATCCTAGAAAAATATAGCTGATGAGAGTGGAGATAGTACTAGAATATAAACCCTAATTTTGTCAGGGCTGCAAATATTAAAATCATAGGCCTTCACCCAGAAGAACGTCTTCAGAGAGGTAAAGGTGGTTCAAAGGAAGAGAAAGGCAATTTGGAGAGGACATCCTCTACATGAGAAAATAGAAATGGTTTTGATGAGATGTGAGGCATTGTAGAAGTTTCGTCTTTCCTTCTGGAAAGTCCCTGCCTCATGAAGGTTTGTCATTTCTAGTACCTCATCACAGAAATCATCTTTAAGCAAAAGCAGAATCTTTTTTCCTATTAATGCTGATTTCTGTAAATATGTCTAAATATTGCCTTGACTAAAGTAAAGAGAAATGTAACTTTCATAACTTTATTTATCTTAACTTTGGTAAAAACAATTTGCTTTCACTCTACTAGCTTTTCTTTCTAGGTATGAAAGTATATTACATCTTCTTAAAGAAAAAAATTTCATATGAGTTTAAATTTTAAAACCCATGCAGCATTTTTCCAACACCAGGTCCTCCAGGCCTAGATAAGTGGCCTACAGAGTAACCACTAAAGTGTGTTAAGCCTCACTTAAATAACCTGCCAAGATGTTGATTATAAAGGTACGGTAGTCAGTAAATAGTTTGGAGAGTTGACATTAACTGTTTGACCAAAAAGTTAAAAGCTGTGGTAATGACATGTGGTTTCTCAGTTCTTGGATGTGCTGAACTGAAAATCTATTAAAGATGCTTAACTTGTAGCAGCAGGAGATTTAGCACTTTTAGAAAAATCAGACCCGATTACGCTTTCTGAAGTTGAAGTACCCAAAATTTCATTTTCTCATCTTCTCCAGATTGTATTCTCATTTAAACTGGTCTCACTGCACCTGAACTTTCACTTTAGTTTTTGTAGTTAGAGGAGATACTTGAGTGTGTTCTCAAAGTACTCTAAGTAATTAAAAGAAATTAAGTGATTAAAATACAGTTGTCTGGTTAAGCTTCCAAAGAATATGTTCAACTGTAATGTTTACTTAACAGTGGTTTTAAATAGGAAAAAAAAGTAAACCGCATTTATGGCCTAAGGAAACATGCAAAATTTTCCTGATTTTACTTTGAAGGCTTCATTAAAAATGGCTCACCATCAAACTTCCCATTTGAAAGCTTCTGCTGTGAAATATTTAATCCTTAACACTCAGTCTTTTGACTGTGGACAGAGAGACTTAACTGATGCATATTGATTAAAAAGAGGGTAGTTCCTGTCATTCACAGGAACAGGGAAGGATTCTAGACTTGATTAGGCTATTTCAAAGTGCCTCTTGGGACAAGATTCTGTTCTGGTGCCTGTACATCGTAAAAGAACAACTTCTGTGAAACTCTCCATGTGATGTTGCAGGAGAGAAGTAAGAAACTGTGTTGAATACTGTTGGAAATTTTCCAGATTATGTATATTTTCATTGCTATATTATTGCTTCGTATTCTTTCAGAATGTAAATTATTTAACAGATGGATGTAGTTATTAGAAGATCTTGAAGTGTGAACATTCCAAGGTGTAGATTTGCTCTCACATTCAAAGTAGGCTAGATCTATGCTAGAAATCCTCTAGTAAAATAGGATATGTTTATATACATGCCAGAAGCCCTCTTTCAGTGGTATCACATAAACCCTCAATTGTAAATTCAATTTCAGTGAGAGCCCAGTAAGTGCAATAAGTAAGGCATAAGCAGTAAGGCATAGCCTCTTGCCAGTATGAGCTGTGTCTGTGCTTGGTAGGAGCTGGCAGCAGGGCTGTCTTCTGTGGTTGTACTGCTAAATATTTCTCAGGCCTAGAAGACTTTCAGCCTCCTTTAAAGAAATGCATAGACTGCTTTAAAGAGAAATATACAGAAGATGGTAAAAAGAAAAATGAAAAATGTGAGTGTAGCTCTTTGGCAGGAATGTGCCAGGTATATATTGGTGATCTCAAAGTGAGTGATGCTTTTGTGTGGTAATAATATGTTTTGGTAACTTCATGTTCTACTGTACTCAGCTTATTTAACCCACAATCTATGATGCTTTAAAATGAATCACAGTTTAAGAAGGATTGAATGCTCTTAATGGAATTCCTCAATATCTTTATGTAGGTATATGGTTATTTATCTTACATGCCCTTGTATTTTTTTTCTTAACTACTGTATTTTCAGTATTTTATTTGAGAAGATGCAATTATACTATCTATAGAATAAGGCACGTTCTTCTTAAATCTAAGTAATAGGTAGTGAAGGGTTAAAAATCTAAGGTCCTAATAATGTAGAGAAATGCTGACACAAGTTCTTCGGTCCTTTTCCTGACAGAACACCCATCTTTAATTTGCTCCTCTCTTTTCCCATATAACATTGTACATCTGTCCTTGAAAACAGCTCCTGCAGCATGAGCCAGTGGAGTCAATTTAGCAAAGGTTGCTGTCTGTGTCCTAGCAGTGCAGGCAGACAGCCTGGAGCTATGACTTACAATCAGCTGAACAGGTATAAGAATAATTACTAAAGATAGAAACCTGTGTTAATTGCTGGGTTTAATCCTGTTCTCATAAATTGTTACAGAATCACCCCCCTCTAGCAGTAACCATCACCTTCCTCCTAGCATTAACATGTCAAAATGAGTATTTTTCTCATATCATAAGTAATCTAGTAGATTTGAGAACTTTTTTAGTTCTGAGATTCTTGCTAGTACTTAAGCATACCAATACTTTCTGAGAGTCCTTTATATCTGCTTTGAAGCTTTGAGGCCTTGAAGTATTTGGAGAAACTGAGAGCTGAGTTTGCCAGTTTCTGAAAGCAAAAACTGATGTTAAGCTGCTGTTTCTCTTAAAATTATTGTCTACTAAGAGGTTTCTTTAACTCAGAGCAAAGCCACTTTCTTTTCAGACCATTCAATTTTTTCTTCAATCACTCTACATTTGATTATCAAAACTGAGAAAATGATCAAGAATTCCTCTCTCCCTCTAGTTCAATCCTGTTGCTAATACAGTAATCCTCAGTAAGTGGGAAAAATTAGGGCTGCTCTTAGAAATTGATTAGAGTATGAGGGAAAGAGTGACAGTGACTGCATTTGGTCTTCACCAAGAGCATTTTGCCTTATTAGGCTACTTAGCAAGCTAAACTGTACTTCATCTCACAGTCCTCTAAAAATAACTCTGTATGGCTTTCTGGCAGATTGATATAAAAAGTGTGTGATGATGGTACATGGGGTTGTTTAAATACAAAGCTAGAAGTATGAGCTGGCCTCCAAATGATTAATGTCTTTGTATTCCAGAATGGAAGCTTTCCAAGACAGTGATGCATAGCCACCAATTTGTAACTTTTCTTTTAATTTGTAACTTTGGACTTTTATCTATTTGATTATTGTATAACCCCTCATATGTTTGATATGGTACCATGAAACATCTGAATGCACTTTTGATGGTTTTCTGCACTCCACAACTAATTTGAAGAAAGTGACATTCTGTGTTGTTTTCATAGATTTTTTTTAATTAAATTAAAAAAAAAACCACTGCATCTCAACTTTCTCATTTTAATGCTCTCACAGTTCACTCATAGCACAGAGAAGAAGTTCTGTCATGAACTTTTCCTATATATAGAATGTAAATAGTGAAGGACATATCTTCTCTTTACATCATTTCTTACTGCATTTATGTCCCACTCAGGATGTTTGTATCATATATTCCTTCTCAAAACTGAGACCTTCCATATATTAGTGGATTGGTTTTAAAAAGTAGTAATGAGAAGGATATAAGCAAATAGCCCAGATTTCCTCTCAAACCCATTTTTGAAGTAGAGGCACCCCAGTGAAATGGGACTAAGAGGGGACTGCATGCAGAGGGGAAGAGAGCTCCAATTGAGCCAGGAAACCAGAGCTGCAGCTCCTCACACTGCTGTGATGGGGCTGGGATATGAAGTGAGAACTGGATATGAAGGCTTCAATGGAAGAGATAAAAGAAAATAATCCCTGGGATTGACTATTCATGGAGGGCTTATTTTTTTGAGACCTTAATGAGGAATATTCATACAATTTATATTTCTGGAAAATAATTGTGAAGAGTCAAAACAATTCAGACTGGATTTACAATGCCAAGAAGTGTTCAGGAGCCCTAGCAGGGCTTCTACTTTCCAAGCTTCAGTTTCATTCACTGTTTTGCATGCCATTAGTTCTACGTTGCCTCACAAGCTGCTGTTCTAATAGTTTTCTATCTTCTTTCAGTGAGACCTGATTAAGTTGTCTTCAGAGCTGCCTCCTTATCCTCTTTAACAATTAATCAGGGAGAGAGAAAGTTTACCTCCAATTAACACACAGCTTGCCAGAGGTGGGGCTTCTGCTATATGCTCAATAAAACCAGATATTTTTAGGGAGAATATATTCTTAACCAGCCTGAAAAGCAGCAGAAAAAATGTTTTATTGAAGTGCATACTAAAACTTTCTTAGAGAGGTAGTAGTCCTCATTGCATTTGAAAGTCCTGCTTTGTTATAGCAAAGTTTTTAGTACTTTGCTGGACATAAGAATGCTGAAAGATTTGTTTGAAATCTAAAGAATGGTTCATCAGCTATTCCCCGAAGTGGTGGAAGACTAAAAATGTCTAAGCTAGATGAGGACAATCAAGCAGTTTGCAAGATGTGGTATAGCAATATTTTATCAAAACTTTGTGAAAAATATGGATGTTTTAGAAATCCACTTGTTCATGCTGAAAAAAAATTATGTTGAATGGAAAGGACTTCAGTTAATTTTGATTTCTTCCTGATTTGCTAGAGATGTCATGAGCTCTAGCTCAGGTGCCAAAAGAGGCACTGAAAACCATTTGTGCTATGCTCCAGTTTATCAAGGAATTCTACTAGAAGCATCCAAAAGTTAGAAAGACAATGAAGCTCCCATGTCATGAAAAGCAGATTTTAAAACATACATTAGCATTTGTAGCAAAATAGATACATTAAAATAAGGGCAGAGCATCCCAGGTGGGGTATGTTGCATCTGTTTTGAAATTGCCTGATGAACAAGCTGGTTTGTGAGGGGGCAGGTGCAGTAGTGCTGGGGACAGCTCTGAGCTGATGCCATCAGTACAGTGACACCTTAGGTCTGTAAAGCCTCTCTTCTGACTGCCATGCTACATTACAGATGTAATTTTTCCTTGGTGTACTTTGTTCTTTATTTCTGCATGCTTTGGTTACTTTTGCTTCACAGTTTTCCATAAAAGTATAGCTGTGAAGAGAACCAAAAATACAATAATGAATGGTTTCACTGTGTATTTCTGAGTGGGTTTTTTGCATTGTAATTTTATGGATCATCTTGTTTTTCTGCACATGGTAAAGACATTAAATCAAAAGAAAAAATGAAGGAAATAGAGATTAGAAAACTGCCACATTATTAGATGGACTTAAATTAAATCTCCTTTTCCAAATATTTTGGGAATTGACAGACATGTTCATCAGAGTGCCTGAAGGTCTATCCTGAGTCCTTGCAGAGGCTTGAAGGAGTATTGTTTTGTAATGGGGTAACATGAACATGAGCATTTCCACAGTCTTGAAAGTTAAATAAGGCATAAGTGTCTTTCAGAAGATTTTGAATATTTTGATCCAATTGCTGTGTGCATCCAAAACAGCATTTGGTGTTTTCAGGTTCAGCTCAGAGGGTTCATCAAAACACTTAGTTACCAAGAGCTACAAGCAAACAGTGGTCATGGGCAACAGGAAAAAAAGCAGATGCTGTGTTACTACCTTTTGTAACTTCCCTACCTTTGTTTTATACAGCCTAATGCAGAAGGTGACCAAAAGGTATGTTCATTAGTCATAGAATTATTTGCAATATAGTAATCTCTTACTTAAACAGGATAAGACTTAATCATGTGAAAGGGTCATTTTTACTGTTTTTAAATACTGGGTTTTCCTTCCACACCTCTTTTTGGAAGGAGTTTATTTGATTATGTAAAAATGGGTTATGCATGAAAGACATTTGATGCAGAGTCAAAGGATTTTAATTTCTGTTTTTTCAAGTACATGGCTATTTTTTCACTGGGATGCAGCCCTTAGATTTATAACAGCTTCAGCTGATTCAACCTACTGTGAAACATTAGGAAAAATCGACAAGGCCACTGATCCATGCATTCTGTGTGTTTCAACTATGTAATTGTAAGCCTTCTAAAGAGTTTTCTGAATCCTTTGAATCAATAGTAAAATATATACATATCCAGGAAACTAATTCTTCAGCAAATAACCTGCTCTAGACAAATATTGTAAGGAACTACCCTGCTGTGTTCAGCAGTGCAGCAAAACTCAGATGAATAAAGATTGGCCCCTGAGATAAACCTTTAAATCTTTGGTCATAGAAAATTTGCATTGCTAAAGGATTATATTATGACTCAGTGGGCAATAACTGCTATTACAGCTATTTGAAGAGATTTTCCTTAGCCATTTATGCTTTCTTTCTCTGCTCTTAGCATACCTCTCACAATGATATTACAGTAGAACATGATGCTGTCCCTCCTCACACAGTCTGCTTGATACTGAAGTATCCAAACAGGTGATTTGTTCTCCACTTCTCTGCACCCTCTCCTTTTGTTGTTGGTGGTCTGCACCTTACTACAGGTGTTGGTCTGTTTGATTTAAGTATTTGCAATATCACCAAAGAGGGGCAAGGAAGGAGAGAGAATTATGCCCAAAGGCTACCTCACTTGAAGTAGTTGAAGATAAGCATCATGCTGTTTGTGTTGAGCATTCAAAGGCACCTGAACATATGAATGTGTTCACATCTTGTTCACCATAAAAAGATTGGTGTTCCATGGGCATCATGGCAACTTAAGGACAGGCTTCTGACTTCTTAAAAATGCACTCCTTCGGAGAGGTGTCTTGGCATGGAGAGCAAAGAGCAGTACCATAAGAATGTGGTTTGCTTCTGTGCCAAGCAGTGACTGACAGGATTGAGAAGTGGAAAGTTTGTCAGTAATATTGTTTTGCATTGACAGTG
Source organism: Toxostoma redivivum (assembly GCA_013397375.1). Classification (NCBI taxonomy): domain Eukaryota; kingdom Metazoa; phylum Chordata; class Aves; order Passeriformes; family Mimidae; genus Toxostoma; species Toxostoma redivivum. Next base: position 3,709,242 of record VXBI01010007.1, read on the forward strand.
TATGCTAAACAAACATTGCCTCCTGCTTTGAGATAAATAGGACTTCTCTGAAAATCTTGTAACTCTTCTCCATAATCAGCTAGAGGTGGTCCAAGTAAGTGTCTCCTCTTTTCCCCCCCTGAAGAACTCAAAGATGTCCTGACCCCTGTCTCCCCTCCCCTGTGGGGCTGAGCTGGGACAACAGCCAGCAGCAGGCACACCCCCAGACACTGGGATCCCTGGGGCCTCAACAGAGCCAAGCAAAGCACAGCCAAAGAGCCTGCTCTCCCACCCCTGCATAAAGAAGGTGCTTCCCAGCACAGACCTACTTCTCCCAGAAGTATGTGCCTTCAGTGAGTTGTGTTAATAGTTATCATTGCCTGAGATAACCTTCCTTGTGATGTAATTTGACATATTGCTGTCAGAGGGGCTTAAACATAGTAATCTTTAAAAATTATTGGGAATTTGCCCTAGAGAAAAAACTGTTATGATTAATTTCTACAAATGATAAACCACTCCTTCTTCAAAATACTGCATGCTATGAAGTGTGATTTAATCCATTTGACTACAGAGCCTGATGCTTCTGACAACTGTGACTCAAATGTCATCACAGAAAGTGATATTTCAAGTGGCAGGGTGGGATTAGAAACCTGCTGAAGATTTGTCAAAGGAGAAGTAAGTACATAATTTTTAGATAAGTGATTTGTCTACTCTAAACCACTTCCTCTGAAAAGACAGGCAGCTTTAAAAGAGAAACTTACACTGTTACACTAGAAAGAGCAATTTAATTGCAGAGAGATACTACTTATGATGGTAGAGAAAAAAAACATAGGATTCTGGGTAATGTAAGAAAAAATAAAATTACTTTTCACCTCCAGAAAATAGCTTAATCAAGGCTTGTATGAGGAAGGAGCTAGTCTCAGTACCTGGGACCTTGTAACCACCTGATGCGTTCTTGTTGCTGCTTTGTGTGTTTTTTCAAAATACAAAAAAACACCGTGATAGCTTAAGAATTGTGTGAAAACTCTGTAAATGCAATAAAGCCTGAAACAAGCACAGGAATGTTCATTCTGTCAATAATTCATGTAGTATTAGAGCAATTGTCAATTTCATTCACATCCACCAAGTCTGAACTCAGAGCACTTACATCAGTAGGGCAATTTGGTACTTGTTTTGGATTATTGACACACTTCTCATTGCTCTGATAGTACCCTAAAACTTGTGCTTCTTATATCTATTCTGCCAGTCTAGCTGTATTATTTACACCTCCTTAAAGTATCTGTCTACTCTGAAAGGCAATAAAAAATGTGTAAGGTTCTGTACTTTTCTTCCATGTGACTGAATCTGAAATTTGACCAACTGGAATGGAAACTACATTTAGTGTAAGAGTTTGTTACAGCAGCCCCATGGGTCCACCTGCATCTGTGAGTACCTAGCTGAAGGCTTGCCCAGGCTGTGCAGACTGTCTGCTAGGGATGCTGGCCCCTTGCTGAGTCCTGGACCACCTGTAGCAGCCGTGTTGTTGTGAAGTGTTCCTTCAGCCACACTTGTGCAGCTCTAAGATTGTACGAAGTGTGGAGGGTTTGGTTTGCAATTCTGCTTGGTCTGATGGCTGTGGAGAGAAAGCAGTACCCCTATCTGACAGGCTGACCTTGAGATCCTACATCAGGAGGGGAAGTTAAGTGAGAGCACACATAATTCTTACCTGTTTGTAGTGGATTCCGTAGGGGGAAAAAAAAAAAAAAGAACATGAAATCTGACAATGCTTTTTTACGGAATCATTTTTCAGAGAAGAGCTGCTCTTTGATATCTGTGATAGTTTACTGCTCCGATCTGTCATGTTGCCGACTCTGCTAAGGTGTTTGGGAAGCACATTTAAGTGACTGTAAGCATGGCAAGGGAAGCTGGGGCCATTTTTTCACTGAAAGGAATTTTTCTGGAGAGATAGTATTTTTTTATTGTTTGTATTTTGTTTGTTTGTCGCTGGAATCTGCCGGCTGCTTCATTGGGAGAGGGCCGGGTGCGCCTTTAAGAGGTGGAGGTGCCTTTGTGCAGGTCGTACGGGGAAGGAAGTGGCTCTGCACCGCGGAGGGTGGCAGGAAAAGGCTGGTGCTCGGCTGGCCACAACTTAAACTGCCAGTTTTCCCTTTGAGAGGCAGCAAAGAATTGTCACATTAGCTTCCTGGGGGTCGATTGTTTGTAGCTTTTTTTTTCCCTCCCCTTCCCAACTGTCAGTTGAACGCTGACCACGGCAGGCACAGATGGGCATGTTTAAAACTTCCATGGGCAGCCCTGGACTGGCAGTGGTGTGGGAAGGGGTGATGTGTTGGGAGCAGTGTGCGGCCGGCCAAGGCGAAGATCTGAACTGGCAAACAAAGCCCAAGGAAGCTGCCCGGGCCAGGCTGTCCCGCAGGTGACAGCGGTTCCGGTGGCAGCCCGCAGCCCTCGCCCGCCTGCCTCAGTTTCCCCTGGC